>BQNB010174280.1:4756-13273 GCA_026074375.1 Tanacetum coccineum
TTATAAGTTCATATGAACGAACGTCGACATTTAAAATTTTATTTGTCATAAATAGTTGTTTTCGTATTTTTATTACGAATGAATTTGAGAAAATTTTATTTTGTCTTTTCGCGAGTCAACGTTTGACCGCGCGTCCGTTAAACGTTTTGGGTTTCATAATAAATTATGACGCGCCTCGTTAATGTTTTATTTTTATAAATTATATTTTTACGGACTCTGTCGCCTTTTGTTCCTCGACTTAGCCAAAACTCGCGTTTTCAATGTACACCTTTATTAATATTGTGTACAAATGATACTTTAAATTAAAAATGTTAACAAGGATTATACAAGTAATTAAAATTAAAAGTTTTACAAAAAAAAGAGAAAAACTTATGCATGCTCCCCCTAGATCAATATAGCCGTTGGCTATATGCTTCTCCCACACACAAACCATATTTTGGTTCCCAACAAACAATGATTACTAGTGTTATACTTCTAAGTCCCATTTATTTTTCATCTTCACCCACACATAGTTTAAAATTTTTGTTTCTCTCTTCCTTGTCTCTTGGGTTCGGCCAGATATACACATACAACCACAAGCATCATCAACTAAATTTGATTATTGAAATCCATTTAAACCTCATTCAAAAATGATTTAGATCAATCAAGAACCAAGCGTGAAGTTGTTTTCTTCTCCCTTTTTCTTTCTTGTGCTTGTCGAACCCAACAAACCCACATACCTTTTCCATTTGATTTTTCCAACTAGCAAATATTGTTTAGATGATGTTAAAATGATCATCTAAAGTGAAAAAGGGTACATGCAACAAGGTTTATGCATGTTGGATTTAGAATAAAATACGAAGGTTTATGTTAGTAAAAGGGGTTTTCATCAAAGGTGTTAAATAGAAACTAGTGGGGAAGGTTTTTGTGTAAGATTTGTTTAGCAAAAATTTAAGGTTTTGGTGTTTTGGTTGGTTCGAGGTCACGGCTAGGACAAGGAGGAACGAGACGAGTTTTGATCGAGTCCGGTCTTGCTTCGTATAGCATTGTAAGTATATCTAATACTAGTGCTATTTTTATTTTTACGATTCGATTGATTCTTGGTAATTGCATGTGATGAAATCTGAGAGATCTTGCGTCGTCTAGTTTATATTTTGTTATTGGTTGATTGAGCGAGTTGAATATTGATTATAGACCATCTTAGATGTGACGTGAATGAATTTTTGGGTCAAAAGTGAATTTTGGCGCACTTTGTAACATGCAAGTTTCGGCAGAAACTTTGGCACGGAAAATGAGGTACGAGATTTTGTAAAATCTGATTTTTGTTTTAAAAATATGATAGAGCTTTCTTTTACAATCGTTTTGATATAAAATGAAGCTTCCAACTCCTAATAACGAAGAATCTAGAGCGAAATAGAGATATACACTTTAAGCTAGAAAATAATGTCACTTGTAATATATTAAAAGCTGACAGATTTGAAAACGTCCGATTTGAGCACTTTCGAGTCCGTTTTAGCCTTCCGGCGAAGCACGAAAGTTGTTCGGAATGTCATTTTACTTTGCCGTGAGGTTTGCTAGTTTAAAAATCAAATAATAACGAGTCAAAACTGAAAGTCAATTTCTGCACTTTATTAAAAATATAATAAGTTCCAGAAGAATCTAGTAAGGGCATTTTGGTCATTTTCTGTTGAGATTCAGGTCTCGGTTAAAACTAAAAAGTTTTCCGAAACGTCATTTTGCATAAAATATCTATAGAGTCCGAGTCGTGAAAATATGATATAGTGGGTCATTTTAGTCGGGTCAGATTTAACAATATATATATATATATATATATAACTTATAGATTTATATATATACTATATATTGTATATATACTTATATATATTTTATATATTTTCTTTATATTTAGTAGAATTAGTGAGAAATAAATTAAAATAAGAAGTTGTGAGAAGTGACTAAAATCACACATTTGAGATGCAACGACTTGCATTAGATGCATTTCTATTCATTTAGATGCACCATTTTGAGTTTCGAAAGTTAATTTGATGTGTAGATGGTGCAAATTGATTTTCATGATTTTGGCACATGTAAATGAACAAAAAACAAGAGAAAAAATGAAAATGAATCTAATATATGTATATGTCTATTTAAAAGCTAGAAAAAACATTATTTGCGTTATAAACTGCTCTTAGATTTAAAGTTGCATTAATTTAAGTCGGTGCATCTTGGATATGCGGTTATTGTTACTTCTTATCCTTTTTTTAAGAAAACTTATTATTTTGATCTAATCTTTATTATATATATATTTATATATATTAGATATTATTTATATATTGATATTAAGGCAAAAGTCATTAAGTCTAACGTTGAATTTGAAGTCAACGGTGTTGAGGTGGGACTGTTGATGGTTATTAAACAATAATAAACGCTATTAATATTACGAGTGTAACATTTTAGACTTAACGACTTTTACGAACGGGGAAAATTCTAAAAATAGTAACTTTTGTAATATACGGGATATAACTCCGATACGAGTAATTAATAACCGAGTTTGGCATCGAAAGTTCGACGAGATAAATAAATATTATCATAAATATAACTAGATGACGGGACTTACTAAAAATTGTAATTTTCCAAAAATAGCAACTTTCTAAAAATAGAAATTTCCGAAAATAGAAAGTTTTCAATAAAGTCATGTAACGTGTAAGAAAGAGAATGATCGTAACTTAATTATGTGAGGTTTAGGATCTAGGACGCGCAAGTGGATTTCTTATCACATGTGTATGTATGTCTATATCGTTTTAATAGTTGCGATATACGCACTATTCGATCGTACTTTATTGTATAGTAATCGAGCGACATAAATTATAGGTCGCGGTTGAGTTCGTTGTTGCGATGTCTTTGGATTGTTTCAGTTATTTTGATCTTCGGCTTAGATCAAGGTAAGTTCATAGCCTCGCTTTTGAACTGTTTTAAATGTTTTAAAACCCGCGAGGGGGATACATGCTTGTTTTGAAAATTAAACGTAATGTGTTTTGATACGTGATATGATTCCATGCTATGAGTTTATGCCTTTAACTGTGTACTCGTTAATTACCGAGGAGGTAAACGCTGAATGCATTAAATAGATCTATTGGGTTTGACAACCCTATCCGGGGTATGAATACAAAGTTGAGCACCCTGTAACGGACATTTTGTATTTGCCTATCATGATAAATGTGTTAAGGTTTGGTACACGGGCTCATGTGATGGGAATCATGATATAACTTGCCTTGCAAGCAATGTTATAATCTTTTGTGGAACCAAACATGCGTTCTGACTGTTATTTGTAAACTCTATGAATTCACTCAATGTTTTGTTGACGTTTTTAAGCATGTATCTCTGGTTTAGATGTTGTTGATGGCTTGAATGGAACAGAATGCGAATATCAAAGATTGTGTCTCGGTCAAATATTTTGTACATTCAAACAAGAGGGATGTTTTAGAAAAGAAGTCGTGTCATGACTTTTTGAAATGAAATTATTAAGTTAGTTTGGGACCTTGTAACTCTGATTTCCTCATATAAAAAAAATAAATTTTGTTTTATAAACGTATCATTTGAACGTTTACGGGGACTCGTGTGCATGTATTATGAAGTAGCACCCCAAATGTTGTATTCCGCCGCGTATCGTATTTTGGGGGTGTTACACACAAATTATCCACGGCTTATCACTCTCAATCTAATGGACAAACTGAAGTTACTAACAGGGCTATTAAGTGTATCCTAGAAAGATCAGTGGGGTACAATCCTAAAGGTTGGTCGAAAAAACTTAACGATGCATTGTGGGCATTTAGGACGGCCTACAAAACACCAACAAGGTGTACACCTTTTAGATTAGTTTATGGGAAAGCATGCCATTTACCCGTAGAGATCGAGCATAAGGCACATTGGGTATTAAAAGAATGTAATATAGATTAAACGCTTGCTAGTGAAAGTCATCTTATGCAGCTTAGTGAGTTAGCCGAATTGAGAGATGGCGCTTATGAGAATACTAGAATTTACAAAGAACAGACCAAGAAATGGCATGATTCTAGACTTCGTGGTGATAAAGATATTAAGGTCGGCGACAAAGTGCTACTTTATAATTCTCATCCGAAGATGCACCTGGAAAACTTAACTCGAAATGGAGTAGTCCGAACATTGTTAAAACGATATATCCATATGGGGCTATAGAAATCATTGACAAGAACGGGTGTAACTTTAAAGTCAATGGACAATGATTATATAAATATAACGAAGTTCACATTGACAAAGAGGATGATGAAGTTATTGAGTTCGAGAATGGTGTAACGTGGGGCTGAAGGGAGTCTAACTTAGAGACTCTCACAAAAACAAAAGTGCTTCCCGGGAGACAACCCGGAATGTATTTTCTTATTTAGTATCAAGTCTGTCTTCCCAGGTTATCAATACAACATATCCAGATCTGTTGGATACGGCGTATCGACCTATCCTGGATGTTATCCCTTTAATTTTCTGCATTTATTAACTTTACTGTGAGATATGTCAATACGGCATATTCATACCATGATACGACGTATTTGACTTCTGACCAGTACTTAGGATTTTTTATAGGACTCAATATGGCGTATCCAGAAACATGGATACGGCGCATCGTTTAGTTTTATTTATTATTAACCGTAGATACCGAGATAGGATTTTGCATGGTTTTCCTATAATTTTGCACAGGACCTCGTTAGAAAGAAATCGACAAACGTTGGTGAAGTATCTACAATCTGGAATTCTTGTTCATGAAATCAACAATGGAGAATCTACCGAGCAAAACATCAGGGGAGTTTCTCATTCTAATTCTTTTATTTCTCGTTTTTAATGTTTTATCTATACAACGAGGAGTTTGTATAGCTTAAGTGGGGGATGGGAATTAAAACGTTACTTGTCCTATTTTTCATATTAAAATGCTTAAAATATGCTTAAATTAAAAAAAAATTCAAGCATACTTTTGTGAAATTACTAGTTACATTACCCGCACACATTAACCCTTATTAGATATTGTGAGGATTAAGCCTTATCTGTTTTTAAATGTTTACCTAAATTCAACAAAAATATGAGTGTGCCGCTGATGCTGTAGACTTTAGAACTTGGCTTGGTATATCTATTCGAGACCACAATAATGAGTATTATTGATTTAGATAGAGTAACTTGTTTAAATTGGTAAATTTCTAGGATTACACCCAAAAAGCCTTTATATGTTGTATTATTAACTAGCTACAGTGGTTAGTTAAGCCCCATATAAACCCTTTGTTTACTCTCATTTTAAGAGTAAGATACCTTAGAAAAACATGTAGAGCCAATCCTTTAGGATAACACCAACTATTTTTTTCGTTATACCTTTACACCTTAGCCTACCCTGTTAGATTAAGTCCATTTATCAGTTGCTAGTTGCTTAAAGTGTAAAGTATGTATTTCCTATGTCTTGTGTCATTTTCTATCTCTGGTATGGTTAGAAATTTGCACATTGCAATAGGAATGTAAAAAGTAGTCAAAACTTAGATATTTTTGCTACCATCACAATTATTGGTACGTCCGAAGAATGAAGAATCATGGAAGAAATTATCCGGAGTTATTATGATCGTGAAGATGGTGAAATTACACCGAGATTCATAGTATAGTATGTTAAAAAATAAAAATAAATTAGAAAATTGCAACAAAAAATAGGAGGAAAGTTTGAAGATAGTCGGTTCGTTAAAGCCTAAACCGATGGAATTATTTGAAGGATCGATTATTCATTGATACGTGGTTATAAATAAACGATGTAAAGTTTTGTATAAAGTGGTAGATATCGCCACTTATCTTTGTAAAAGTATGTAATGTATGGGATGATTGGGAGTTGACTGTTATGGGAACACCAACTTAGGTTGTAGTTTTTGATCTATGATCAAGACGTTTGTGTACATAGTTGAGTCTTTATCATGGTAACAGTCGAGAAAAAATATCTAGCAACTTGTACCTTATCTGTTTGGATTAATCTATTTGTTTCTTGAATTTTTATTTAACAACAATTTATTTTCCTTTCCTAATCATTAACCTTGGGTTTTACTCGAATGAGGATGTGATCGAGTCATGCATGTCTATTCTGTCGTTACGGCCATGTATGTGTGATTCAACTGCCTTGTTGGTTTATTACTTTTGGTGAAAGTTAGAAGATCCATACCCTATATCATTCTTCATCCTAACCCTTGGTTAAACTCGAATGAGGATGTGATCGAATCACGTATGTCTATTCCGTCGTTACGGCCATGTATGTGTGATTCAGCTGCCTTGTTGGTGTGGTACTTTTGGTGAAAGATTGTTAGAATGATCAACCCTAAGCCTTATCATAAAAACCCAATTTACCTTTATAAACTTGTTACTCCTTAGCTCTAGTGGTGGAGATGTGTATCCTTGCCAAGCTTATGATAGAATACTCGTCACGACCGAGCAATTGAGCGAATTAGTTACATGTTACCACATAGATTAGTTGAGTGATTTGAGTGTTTTCATCTTCCTATTTCGTGAGGTGTTTGGTTGTGTACTTGTAATTGATCAAATAAATGCTTAACGGAAAAAAAAATCCTTAGGGATACATTTTCATAAACTTCTAAAGGCTACTTGAGGACAAGTAGGATTCAAGTGGGGGATATTTGATGACATCAAATAACATCGTATTATTAGCATCATTTATCCCGTATTTATGAACTCATTTAATATATTTATTGCATGAATTGGTACTTAATTGTTTATATTTGTTATTTGCAGTAATTATCGAGCATTGAGCAAAAGATGGAGAAGAGGACGTGTTTTAAAGCATAAACGAAGAGTTTGAGAAAGCCGACTGGTTCTGACATCAATTCGCCGTATCTAAAGACATCGAAGAACTCAAGACCATTACCTAACTTTGAAGAATACGACGTATCTACATCAGCAGATACGCCGTATATGATACTTTGGTCAACTATCAAGAGAAACACGTTTTCAGCCAATACTCCGTATCCAAAACCTCAATACTCCGTATTGGTCAATACGCCGTATCTAAAAATCAGATATGGTGTATTGAAACAAGCTCAGGAAAATTATAGAATATTTTATTCATGGAGCCCACGCCAAGTTAACCCAATACATCGTATTGAATTTTATTAAGCTTATAGATGAATTTTTAGAGTCTATAAATAAACCCTAAATACTATTTGGGGTATGCTTTTTACCCCCGGGTCTGATTTTCAGAATATCTATGAAGCCATAAAGGTCTTATAAAGTGGTCTAATCGATGGGAAATCTCTTGTAATCTCTACACTCTACTATACGCGTTCGGTTAGCATTATGTTTAATCGTTCATCTATGATTTCGTGTATTGTTACAATGACTATCGCCTAATACCTTTAGGTATTAGCCATGTTTATGATAATATAATGTTTTGATTTGTCTTTATATCGATTGTTCTTTATTCGTTGTATGTTGGTTATGTTTATCACTTCATACCCGTTTTTGTGCTTAATTATGTGTTTTCCCTATCATTTAATTGGGTCTAGTCCTACATATTTGATGCGCTGTAACTTCGGTGTTGTTTGGGCGTAGGCTAAGAGTCTGGGATAGAAACATATAACACTTATTCATATAGCTAGAATAATAGGATCACCAATAGAAAGCCCTATTTCGATCTATGGTTAAGTGGATAGGTAGACTAAGCCGATGATTTGGATTATACATAACGTCTTGTTTCTATAGGTAGTTAAGTGGGTGTGGACTACTAGTATATGAATTTTCATTAAGTAGTAAGTTGGTAAAGCCCCTATGAGCTAGGATTCAATATAACCACCAATATAGTTTCCTAGATAGATTATAATCAACGGTGTAAGCTTTATGTAGTTTAGGTTCATTATTACAGGATTAACTAATGACAAACCTCGAGTCTAGGGAGAAGATCCACCTAAGTTTGGAATGATATACCACCAACGAATTAATATAATCATTGCACGAATAGACAATGAAGGCATATTATTAGATTAAACTGGCTAATACGTTTTCCTCAGATTTGACTGCTTCCCAATCTTTTGTTAATCATTTGTATGCGTTATTTGTCATCATGTTAGATATTAGAAAAAGACTCGATCACCCCGTGTATTTTACTGTTTATTATAGCTCGTAGTTTAATAGTTAATAGTACGATTTTTGGTATTAAGTCGGGTACTAATACCCGGTATATTGTAAGTACTATATAAGCCTCTTCCAACTTTGGAAGAGTGAAGCTAGTCATTTATTTCCTTTTCATAGAAACACATTTTCTCTCACTAGAAAAACTCTCTCAAGTGTTTCTCTCTCTAGAAACTAGCCAAATCCAAGAATCGACCCCGTGTTATGATATAAGATATACCACAATTGGTATCAGAGCTAATGGGATGATTAGATCGTGTGTATGTGCAATTTTTTGCTTGATTTAGATCGAAAAGTGTACCTTTTAAGGCACCTAGCTCGTTTTTTAAGTTCTCCGAATTTTGTTGTTTGTAT
>BQNB010174283.1:0-13273 GCA_026074375.1 Tanacetum coccineum
TATAAGATGTAAATTTTAAAATGTAAATTTAAGATGTAGACAAAAGACAGATAAGATTTCTAGAAGATCAATTATTCAAAGACGTAAGCAGTGACTATGAAAAGATGATTGAAGACAGATGATAATTGAAGTCATAATTGAAGACGTGTGTAATACTTTATTAAAGCATGATACTTTATTAAAGTATGATTGAAGACAGAAGATAATTGAAGACAGGTGTTACTTTACATTATTAAAGTTTTGGCTGGCATTTGCCGGTTACAAAGAAGAAGAAACCTACTCAAGATTACTATAAAAAGAAGAAGACATTTAGAAGAGAAGGCATCCTTTCTTTTATGAAGAAAAACCCCTCAATCAAATTATCAACAAGTCAATGTTCAAAGAGTTTAGACTTTCAAATTATTGTATCTCCTATTCCATTAGAACAGACGTTAGAACAGATTTCTAATCAAAGTTGTAATCAAGATTTCAATAAAGGTATAAAATTATAACAGATTTCTGTATTCAATTTTGTTTTATAATTTCTTGTTTAAAGACTTTTATTATATAACTCCAAAAATATTAATTTCAATTTAGTTATCAATGATATATATATATATATATACATATGGAGGCATGACACATCATAATTTCACATGTCATCTCATAAAGTCATGCCATCACAATTAAAGCCACCTAATACACGTTTTTGAAAATTTGGATTTAAAAAAAAAATTATGTCCATGGAATGATTTGAACCTTGGGTTCTGCTATCACAAACAAGCACCTCATCCAGTGAATTACTTAACAAGTTATGATTGATAATTAAAATCAAATATGTAATGCTTTAAAAAAAATATATTTTGAGATAAATTTGGAAAATATTTGCAGAAAATTTGAATTCTAAATAAAATACATCAATCTTTTAATTATTTTTCAAAGATTTGAATTCCAAATAAAACACAATAATCCCTTTTTTGGAGATAATTACAACTTTAAAATAACATAATCCCTACACATTTGGCTCATATTATGTCAACTCATATCAATCAAACTTTTTTATGGAGATAATTTTAGTGGCAAGTATATATAGACGATCACCATTCAATTCATTCATTCTAGTTTATTATGACAACTCATATCAATAAAACTTTTTTATGGAGATAATTTTAGTGGCAAGTATATATAGACAATCACCATTCAATTCATTCATTCCAGTACCTAGTAACATCATTCGCTATGTTATATCCATATTTTTGCTTATATACACGATATTCATAAAACATTTGTTTTTGACTTTTATATGCATTATATTCATTGTCAGGTTCCTTAGTTTCTGATTTAGAATAATTTTTACAGATAAGGGGTGTCATCGAGGAGGTTTTCTAGGATATCAAAGGTTGCTAAAGGGTTGGATCGGCTCATAGCTTTATTCACATTTTCTAAGAGTAGTTTGGTTGGCAAATCAATATCTTTTTGGCATTGCTTATCATATTAAAAAAAGGTACGCTTTCTTTTCTCAAACCCTAATGAGACTGTGTTATTTTTTGGATTTTATGTATGCATATGTTGGTTTATTTTTTTAGGTTCGTCATCTATTTTGTTTTGTTTAAAGGTATATGCCTTTTCTCAAAACCCTAATAAAATTGTGATATTTTTTTTGATTTTCTGTATGTGTATGTTTGTTTTGTTGGTAGAAATTGTATATAAATGTTGAAAAGCCTCCAAATTTCTAGAAGCATGCATCCAGGGAATTAAGGTGTATTATCTGTGAACTATGATACTAAACATATATTTTTATAGATGATTTATGTTTATGCATGTACGTCCATTTAATTTAATGTTATTACTAATTAGTTGATAATATACTTTTTGGTCTGATTTGTGCATTTTCTATTACGAATCTTTAGCACCAGCAAGGAGGTTGAGTTAGACCTAAAAGCCTCAAAAGATTGGCTCGAAAGTGACCACAATGGCTTAGTGAAAGTAAAACAAATATTGAATAATTAGCAGTTTGCAAGGTTGACCAACTTTCTATTTAGTATTACTATTTTATTGGAAAGTAACTAACTGAATTCTTGGATTGCAGCTCAAACCAAATGCCAAGAGCCCGGTATTATTCTTTGTTGGCCCGCCAAGAGTTAGGAAAACATCTTTGGCATCATCTACATATGTCGCTTTAGGTAGGAAGTTTATACGGATTTCCCTTGATGGTCCAAAAGATGAGGCAGATATTATAGGGCACATGAGGACACACATTGGAAGATGCTGGGCCGCTTTATTGATGGATTAAAGGTGAGTTTGGATGTTATTGAATTTTTTGAAATATTTGTTTATAGTATCCTAATGTATGATTCATTTGGCCAATATTAGGTATGCGTGTAGATAGAGGCAAAAGGAATGCTAAGGATTGAAACAATAGTGGTATAATGTTATATCTTATTGAGTAATGAAAGCTATTAATTTGCAATTTGCAATTAAAACTAAAACAATAACCATATTCATATCTGGCGAGTTAGATGCATATATCATATCATGCAGACGTACTGTGTAAACAAACATGATATACACCTAATGTGCATAGAAACTGTTGTATGGTAAATACTATTAGCAAATGTTGACCTAATGTGTAAGAATATGTTATGCATATCTATGTAATGTTGGTTTATTGTATAAAATCAATGTTTTTTGTGCTTTAGATTGCCTCTTCAAAAAGATATATTTTTGGCTATAAAAGATGACACGCATCGTCAAACGACGTAGTCGAAGTAATAATAAAGTATTTCCCGTTAGATAAAAGAATCACGTGAGGAAAAGTGATAATTAAATCTTCCGAAGTCGAATCCACGGCGAGATATGAATAGAGATTTACGTTTATGTTTTTAATTAGATGCTTGATTATCAAATATTTTTGGGTTTGTTTTTAACTAATGATTAAACTACGAAATTTTAAGCAAATAGATCTAAAATATATATCTAACAGATATGCTTGTTAAGTGAGGCGAAAAGATCATTAAGTGTGAAGGAAAGTTTTTATTGATGAATTAGTACCCGTTTAAAAAACTATTTTCTCACAACGTTGGTTTATTTTGAAAACAATATTTTATATTGGTAATAATTACTAGATTAATATTTAGTTATCCTTTCGGCTTTTCCCGTCAAAATAACCAAACAAGTAATCTAAATAATCCGAAAACTATTAATCAACAATCCCTTTTAATTTCACACTTAAATCACTAATCACTACTCACTTAACAAGCATAAAATAAACTACTCACTATTCATAGCAATAAGCATGTTAACAATCATAAACATATTAATCTAATTTAAACTAACACTACTAAGTATTGAAATAGGTAAGAAAGTAGAACCTGGTCGAAGCAACAAAAACGAAATAACCACCCGATTTAATAAACTAAATAAAACACTTAAGTTTATTTCTAATTTAGATTTTATTAAGCTAATTAGTTGATAAAGTTATAAACTTTATATACTAAAAAGCTTGTAAAATCTATAAACGCTCTAAACTTAAGAAATTAAACTAGCTTATTAAACCCTTAAGCTCCTCGCCTTAGATGTAGAAACGATTTCATCAAAACACGATTAAAGTTATAATGAACAATATATATGATTATTAAGCTAGAGAGGTGTTCTCTTCCAAAAGTGAATGAGAATCGGGTATATTTAAGGATTAGATTTAAAGCAATAAGCTACTAGAAAAAAGCTATAAACTTTAAGCTAGAAAGTAAGCTAAAAACAATAGATCCAAATCCACCTAAAACTAAGGTGTTCTCTTTGAAAAGTGAACGCGGATTGGGCATTTTTAAGGATTGGATCTAAAACAATAAGCTATTTTAAAAAGCTATAAACTTTAAGCTAAGACAAATGAAATAAGCTTTGAAAATGAGCTATTTGAAATAAGCTACAAGGTCTTGTTCGAATGCTTTTTAAAACAAAAATAGATGAAATAAGCTAGTCGAATGACCTATTAGCAAGCTCATCCGAATAATAAGCTATATTCCAATAATCCCAAAATAAGCTATATGAAAAGCTTATTTGAAAACTAAAACCAACAAGTATATTAAATAAGCTTATTTGAAATAAGCTATAGAAATAACTTATTTAAATATAAGCTTAAAAGATAAGATCAAAAAAATAAGCTAATAAGAGCTTATTTGGAAATAAGCTAGAAAAAAATAATAAGAAAAATAGAGGATTAGAGAAAGAAAATAAGCTAAGTGACACCAACTTTTGAAATAAACATCTTCATTAATAATAAGCAAATTCAATAAGCTAAAACAATAAGCTTTAAAAAGCTTTTACAAATACCTAAACTAAGTACAAAAATAAGCTACAACTAATACTACTACCATGTGAAAATTATGAAAAAAGTGTGTTCTGCTGAGATTGAGATCCATTTATATAGCCCAACAAGAGTGGGGGTAATTTAGTCATTTCGCGTCCTCCAGCTCAGCAAATTCATTAATAGCCAATCATTGTCTGACATTCTAGATGCCTCGGGATCCTTCCACTGACAGCTGCAATATTCATCACTTTGTCCACGTGTCAAGCTTTGATTGGCCAGCTGCCCTGCAACCTCGTACCTGCCACCAATCATAAGCCGCCACCTGCACCTGCCACCTCGTACCTAATCATTAGCCGCCGCCACGTGTCGCCACGTGTAAGCCACGTGTCAGCCACGTGGCACCACATGTTAGCCACGTGGCATATGAGAAATATACCAAAACTGGCCAAGGCCAGTTTCGAACTCGGGTCTCTCGGGTAAGAACGCAAAGGGGTCTCTCCTAACCAGCTGCGCTGGAGCAGCATTCTTGTATATATATGCATAGCATGTATATTTATCCGTTTATTAAGGCCCAATCCATATTAATATATATAAGAATTTGACCGGTTCATTTAAGATTATTTGGACCGGTTCAAAAGGTGAGAAAGGTACCAACAGACTCGTAATTTTGTGCTCTTTTCAGTGGAGTGCTCAGGGATTTTTTATGACTTCGTTTGAATCTCGATCAATGTGAAAACGTTGTCGAGACTCACCCAAAAATCACCGTTTTTTGCTTTGTTTTCAATCCTTTGTACCTGCAAGACATAATAACCCACTCCAAACATATTTGCAATATAATTACTCATATTTTATGGTTATTAGTCCTTTTTAGAGTGTTTTCCAGGGATAAAACGATGTGTGTTTAAGCACACATCAAATTCCTCCACACTAAGCCATTGCTGGTCCCACACGCAATGTTTATTACACACGTTATGAAAGAAAATCTTTCAACCCCCCTTAACTAATAACCCCTCACATCAAACAAGAACAGATGAATATTCATCAAGGGGGTATAAGAAAAGTCATTTGTTTCGAAAACGCCATGTTTTAACCGTTTATTCATTAATAGATAAAATACTAAGTAAAAAATCCATTCAAATTGTATAAAAGGCTTTAAGAACGGGAGTTCGTCATCCTCGATTTTCACAATCCCCAAACCATGCTTAAAACGAAATCACAGCTAAATATAAAATTAGATGCTAACACTACTCATAAATGTTAATTGTGTAAGCGCAGCTACTTTTCGCTCCCTTATTCCTAATTCCTCTAAGGATTTTATTTGAAAAATATAAAGTGAAATGAGATCACTTATTTTAATAGATAATGGTCTTATTATTATAAAGGAGGCCGGTTTAAACCATAATTAGTCTCAAATCCTTTCCTAAAGAACCGATTTGTTGAGAATAAGGTCCACATTAAGGTTCTAATTTTGCATGATTTAGGGGATATCCTTTTTATTTCATCCAAAATAACTCAACTACGAGTCCAGAGACGGAGGCTTTATTTAGATATCCCCGGAGTCGAAATTTGGCTTTATTATTATTATTATTATTATTATTATTATTGCAACAGTATTAGTCCTTGGTCCTTTAAACAACTGAGACAACGGGAGCGAACTGTCAGGAAATATTAGTCTTGTTTCGACCTCGGGACTTTTTGAATTCTGAGTCAACGGCAGCGAACCGTCAGGAAACAGTAAACTTTTATCAGTCTTGGATTATTATTATTATTATTACTTCCACCCTTTAAACAACTGAGTCAACGGGAGCGAACCGTCAAGAAACAATAGTCTTATTTCGGCTTCGGTTTATTACATTTTATTATAGCCAAATTTCGAGTCATGTGGTCTTTTAACTTCCGAGTCAACGGGAACGAGCCGTCAGGAAACGGTAGCCTATTTTCCCACAACACTGACAAAACCTCGATGTGTATCTTACTTTCATCAGAAGGAATCCTCTAAGAAGGGATTAAAAACTAAGAATCGTAAAAACCAAAGCAACTTTATTTATTGAAAATTATGTTATTGCGTTTATTTAGCTGATGGGAGCAAAAAGCCACAATTAACCTCTATGAGCTCTAAAGAGATCCAACTACTCCACGCTTAGCATCTAATTTATATTCAACTCTATCATTTTTCATTCTTTGCAAAAAAAAAATTAAGTCTTGCAAATGCTTAGTCTCGAAAGCTAAGGGGAAAGCTAGAGTGCAATACTCAGTCAAGTCAGAATCTCCCTAGTTCTAGCCTACGGGCCTACTTATTTTTACACATTTTTATATCATCATTTTATTTTATTTTTTGAAATAATAAAATAAAACAATATGTTGGTCAAAACGGGGTTGCGTGGGGCACAGACAAGCACATGTATGATCATTTCGACAAAAATTCCCCCCACACTTAGAACTGAACATTGGCCTCAATGTTTAAAAATGTCGGGTGCCACCCTTACACTTAGGAACGAAAAAGGCAAATGCTAAAAATTCTAAGTGTGAAAAGGGAAACAATATCATATATATATATATATATATATATATATATATATATATAGGATTTCCCTAGATATAATCATGTAAATGATCGGAGACCGAGTGTTGGAGGATTGAAAACAAGGCCACGGTGTCTTCACGATCATAGGAATCCTGCTGAGAAACGGATACCAACGAAACACAACATGGAGAGAAACACCCCCACACTTATTCTCATACTACATCACACTTATTCAAAATAAAAATACATAGATAACCCGGGTTGCCTCTCGAGAAGCGCTTGTTTATTAACGAGTCACTAGCTTGACTCGACCAAAATTATTTTTTCATTAAAGTCAAAAGGGCACGGTATAATCTTCTGATGAAATTTCTGTCAAACTTTTGAGTCGACATAAACAATGATAATTCCGGGATCAAATACTTCATTTTCGTCTCCTAGCAGGAATATATTTAATGAGATAAACTTGAGGTATTCCTTAGGAAAGTCGAGGCCAAAATAGTATGATAAACAAGAGAATTGTTTCAGGACAAGTGTGTCAAAAACACGATAAGAACCAAAAATGCCATAATGAAATCGTGAAAAGGTAACGATTGGGTTAGGCATGGTCATATCAAAAGTTAACTTTCCGTACGGAGGTGGGATTTGTGCGATACTTTGTGAGCTATGAATTTGCACCTCTTCCATTATAGTCTCCCTTTCGGACTCATCACTCTCCTCATTCTGAATATCAAAGATAGGATCGTCTGAATTTAAAGTAAATTCAGAATCGTTTTTTTTTTGAATCAAACAAAGATTTGTGATAGTTAATCATATCGAAGTTCTGAAATCGGATAGAGAATCCATTGGTTTCTCAGGATACCTTGGGATTTAACAGGGTCATCAATATTTTTTTTTTTTTGTCCTTAATAGGATTGAACTTTGATTGCCGTGTCCCTATTAAAAAGGTGATCGACGGTTCCTAATAAGAGGATCGATCTCTGAACTTCTCTGCTTCTGAAGGTTCATCCTCTATAAATTTTCAAGAAAAATAGATATTTCTCCTTGAATCATTATTAAGCTCTAGCGGAGGGAGATCTTTTGTGGAATCAATATTTAATAATTTTTCAAGCAAAAGAATATCTTCCTCCACATCAAATATTTCATTATCAATTCCAGGAAGTATCGAATCAAGAGCAAGAAAAGCGTCAGTCTCTTCCAAGAGAAAATCACTATTCCCAATGGGAATAAGAGATGGGGAAGGAGAGATGGGGAAGGAGACACAATAATAGAATCAAAAGAAGGAGTGGGACTGCCACTCAAAGGATGAATCAATTTCTGAACTTTTAACACTTCTGAAGGTTCATCCTCATCACTTTCATCAGAGTATGTATAGTGAAAAGTGTTAGGATGACCTGGTCCTGGTTAATGTTGAACACTTTAATTTGTGTATCCAGTGTCATTGCCAAGGACCTCAACTTGTTCACTCGATGCGAAGGTAGTCTTAGAATAATGAGCACTCATATCAGTAGTAGTGTCATACTGGACTTCAGAGTCCCACTTATAATGATGTTGTGTCATATTCTCGATTAAATCATATGCTTCTTGAGGAGTCTTCCGCATGATATTTTCACCGGCAGCCACCATAATTTTGTCTCGATCAATCATTGTGATTCCCTGATAAAAGGTAAGATTGATCAACAAAGCAAAATTCTATGATCTGGAGATTTCATAAACTTAATTTAAATCTTTCCCAAGCTTCAAATATTGTCTCCGTGGGCAATTGTTAGAAATTCAAAATGTCTTTCCTAAGTTGCAACGTCTTAGAATACGGATAGTATTTTGATAGAACTTGGAGAACATCTCTTCCCAAGTATGAATAGAATGAGTTTTAAGAGTATAAAACCAAGATTCAGCTCCGTGGGTTAAAGAAAATGGAAAAAGATTTAGATTGATGATGTCTTGAGAAATTCCATTATGCTTGATGAATTGGGTGATAGATAAATACTTATCTAGGTGCTCATTTGCATCTTCACCTTCAAATCCATGGAATTGACAATTTTTTAGAAGCAACTGAACCATATGATTGTTCGATACATAATCGGTTCCTGGAACAGTTGTCGGAGCGATCGATCCTCCTCTACCAATGAGTGATGGACGGTAAAAATCCTCCATGGTCCGAGGATCACGTGAATGAAATGAAGAATCAAACATTGTGATGAATTAAACAATATAAGAAGATAAAGATAAGAATTAAACACTTGAGAGGACAATGAAGATTTTTTTTAAAGATAATAAAAGTGAAATAAAATTATTTTTGGTATTTTTAATATATATATAATAGAAAGTAAAATAGAATAGGAAATTATTTTTTTTGGATTTTTATTTATATACACACACCCACACACACACACCACACACACCACTCATTTATATATATATATATATAATATATATAGATATATATATATAATATATATATATATTACTATATATATAGGGGAAGGTTAATGTAGTGTAGTAGCTTAAAGTTGTTAAAATGAGATGTGATCTTAACCATTGAATCTATTAATTGTTATGTGATTTAATTAATAGTAGATACATGACATTAAATCTTATGCATAAAAATTGATGTACAACCTCTAAAAAACTTGATACGTAACCATTTATAGTTGATACACATGATACATAGTTTTGCTTCCCAAAAGATTATTAATAAAAATAAACATTTTATTCTAAAATTCTAGTGATACACTCTTTACAAGTTACATCCGAGTTAACAAATGATTGTTAAACTATGTAAACAACTGATACACAAGAAAACTGGAAATACTAAAAAATCGCGAACCAATGCATCGTAATGTCCAAACCTCCAAAACTCGTACACGAACCAAGAACTCGTACACGGACTAAAACTAATTAACAAATGTGGATATTTGTTCCAATTTCTATTGATTCTCACTTAAACAACTTTAAGACCTCTCACTTTTACTAAATTTATATATATATATATATATGTATATTATATATATATAGAAATTGTATATATATATAATATATATATATGTAGATATTATTATATATATATATATATATATATATATATATATATTGTATATATAATATTATATATATAATTAATTTCTTACTTATTTATTTTTTTAATTATTTTTTATATATAAAAACAAAAATAAACTTTCAAAAGAAAGGATCTTCAAGGCACTAACTTCAGAACGCAAAAATCGTACAATATCCCCAGCAATGACGCCAAAGACTTGACACGCGTCGTCAAACGACGTAGTCGAAGTAATAATATAGTATTTCCCGTTAGATAAAAGAATCACGTGAGGACAAGTGATAATTAAATCTTCCGGAGTCGAATCCACAGCGAGATATGAATAGAGATTTACGTTTATGTTTTTAATTGGATGCTTGATTATCAAATATTTTTGGGTTTGTTTTTAACTAATGATTAAACTATGAAATTTTAAGCAAATAGATCTAAAATATATATCTAACGGATATGCTTGTTAAGTGAGGCGAAAAGATCATTAAGTGTGAAGGAAAGTTTTTATTTGAGATAGTACCCGTTTATGAAACTATTTTCTCACCTATACGTGGGTTTATTTGAAAACAATATTTCTATATTGGTATTAATTATAGATTGATATTTAGTTATCATATCGGCTTTTGCCGTCAAAATAAACCAAACAAGTAAATCCTATAATAATCGAAAACTAGTAATCAACAAATCATTTTAAATTTCTACGTAAATCACAAATCACTTTACTCACTTAACAGAGCATAAAATAAATACTACTCATATTCATAGCAATAAGATGTAACAATCATGAAATATATTAATAGAATTTAAACTAACACTACTAAGTATTTAAATAGGAAAGAGAGTAAAACCCGGTCAAAGCAACGAAAACGAAATAACCACCCGATTTAAAAAACTAAATAAAACACTTATGTTTATTTCTAATTTAGATTTTATTAAACTAATTAGTTGATAATGTTATAAACTTTATGTACTAAAAAGCATGTAAAATCTAAAATATCTCTTAAAATTAAGAAATTAAACTGGCTTACTTTTAACTTTATGCTCCTCGCCTTAGATGTAGAAACGATTTTCATCAAAAACCGATTAAAACGTTATAATGAAAATATATATGATTATTAAGCTAGAGATGAAACTAATCTAAGACTATAAGTATTAAAAATGAAAAACTTTAGATCTAAAATCCAACCGAAAACTAATAGTGTTCTTTCTGAAAAGTGAACGAGAATCGGTTATTTAAGGATTAGTTTAAGAAGTAATAAGCTACTAGAAAAAAAGCTACGAACTTTAAGCTAGAAAATAAGCTAAAAAATAATAGATTCAAATCAACCCAAAACTAAGGTGTTCTCTTCGAAAAGTGAACGCGGATTGGGTATATTTAAGGATTGGATCTAAAATAATAAGCTACTTTTAAAATCTATAAACTTTAAGCTAAAACAAATGATAAAAAATAAGCTTTGAAAATGAGCTATTCGAAATAAGCTACAAGGTCTTATTCGAATGCTTTTTAAAACAAAAATAGATGAAAAAAGCTAGTCGAATGAGCTATTAGCAAGCTCATCCGAATAATAAGCTATATTCCAATAATCCAAAATAAGCTATATAAAAAGCTTATTTGAAAACTAAAACCAACAAGTATATTAAATAAGCTTATATAAAATAAGCTATAGAAATAACTTATTCGAATATAAGCTTAAAAGATAGGATCAAAAAATAGTCTAATAAGAGCTTATTTGAAAATAAGCTAGAAAAAGAAAATAAGAAAAATAGAGGATTAGGGAAAGAAAATAAGATAAGTGACACCAACCTTTAAAATAAACATCTTCATTAATAATAAGCAAATTCAATAAGCTAAAACAATAAGCTTTAAAAAACTTTTACAAATACCTAAACTAAGTACAAAAATAAGCTACAACTAATACTACTACTTTGTGAAAATTATGAAAAAAGTGTGTTTTGCTGAGATTGAGATCCATGTATATAGCCCAACAAGAGTGGGGGCAATTTAGTCATTTCGCGTCCACCAGCTCACCAAATTCATTAATAGCCAATCATTGTCTGACATTCTAGATGCCTCGGGATCCTTCCACTAACAACTGCAATATTTGTCACTTTGTCCACGTGTCAAGCTGTGATTGGCTGACTGCCCTGCAACCTCGTTCTTGCCACCAATCATAAGCCGCCACCTGTACCTGCCACCTCATACCTAATCATTAGCCTCCGCCACGTGTCGCCACGTGGCACCACGTGTCAGCCACGTGGCATATGGGAAATATATACAAACTAGCTAAGGCCAGTTTCAAACTCGGGTCTCTCTGGTAAGAACGCAAAGGGGTCTCCCCCAACCAGCTGCGTTGGAGCAGCGTTCTTGTATATATATGCATAGCATGTATATTTATCCGTTTATTAAGGCCCAATCCATATTAATATATATAAGAATTTGACCGTTCGATTTAAGATTATTTGGACCGGTTCAAAAGGTGAGAAAGGTACCGACGAACTCGTAATTTTGTGCTCTTTCCAATGAAGTGCTTAGAGAATTTTTACGACTTCGTTTGAATCTTGATAAATGTGAAAACGTCATCGAAACTCACCCGAAAATCACCGTTTTTGCTTTGTTTTTAATCCTTTGTACCTGCAAGACATAATAACACATTCCAAACATATTTTCAATATAATTACTCATATTTTATGGTTATTAGTCATTTTTAGAGTGTTTTCTAAAGATAAAACAATGTGTGTTTAAGCACACATCAAAAGTTATAGAAGAAAACAATTATATTCTTATAGTATATTTATTCTATAACAAAAACATCCTTGTATAAATGAATTATCTGAATGATAACATTCTACAACATTACAATTACATCAAATTCTAGATTTTAATGATCCGGATACTGAGTATTAGATTTTGCTACTGAGCACAAGGGCTGATGGACTGGGAGTCAATCTCAATATAGTTGATATGTGCATTTTATACGATAGTGACTGGTAAATAACATCGTTCTGATTTGAATTTAATTTGATACTTTATTGTCAAGGTCACTAAATAGAAACCCGCACAATTGCAAATCTTAAGTCAGGACACTCCTAAATTTTTTTACTTTCCATAAACAAATAAATAACTATAAATTTTATGTAGGGCATTAGGAAGACTAAAATAATAGGATTGTTATGATTTAACTATCAACTGTATGTAACAACACTCAACGAGTGTCAACAATTTATTTGTTTTTCTTTGCAAGAAAATCTACAATGGATCAAGACCGTGGTAGAGTAGTGTTGTTAAAACATAACCAAGGACCAACTTAAGGACTAGGTATCGAAGACCTTAAATACTAGCAAGGAAATGTGATAATACTTCATTTATTTTTATGCAACAACATTATCGTTGATAATTTATTTTAATAAGCAAAGTGATTAC
>BQNB010174284.1:0-13273 GCA_026074375.1 Tanacetum coccineum
ATCACAACAAGCTACCAGAAACAGAGGAAAAGCAACTGTCAACTCGTTTGCTCCTATTTATGATCAAGAACCTGCAACGGTTACTGAAGATGATGAAATGTCAAAGGAAAAGAAGATTGACAAACTCATGGCTTTAATTTCTCTCTCGTTCAAGAAAATCTACAAACCTACCAGCAACAACCTTTAAACTTCATCAAACACCAGTAGAGCTAACCAAGATAATTCTGTAGGTACTCTGGTTGTGCAAAAGTCCAGGATTCAGTGTTATAATTGCAAGGAATATGGGCATGTATCAAGGGAATGTCAGAAACTGAAACGACCAAAGGATGCAGCTTATCACAAGGAAAAGATGTTATTGTGTAAGCAAGAGGAAGCTAGAGTTCAGTTGAATGCCGAGCAAGCTGATTGGAAGGATGACACTGATGATGAATCTGACGATCAGGAATTGGAAGCACATTATATGTACATGGCACAGATTCAAGAGGTTACTCCAGATGCAGCTGACAATTCTGGACCCATCTTTGATGTTGAGCCATTGCATAAGGTACAAAACAATAATGATAACTATAATGTGTTTGCCATTGAAAATGAACATCCTGAGCAACCTGAATCTGTTCATGACATATATATGGAGGAACAAGGTGACACCAATATCACTATTGATTCATTGGATATGTGTTATGATAGAGAACAGGATGACCAGGATGATACTGATGAACTTGATCAAGAACGTGATTTGCTTGCTTCTTTAATTGAGAAACTAAAATGTGAAATTGATGACAGCAAAAACCGTAATAAATTTTTGGAAACATCAAACAAGGCTTTAGTTGATAAATTGAAAGGTGAAATTGAGGATTTTAAAACAAAAAATAAATGTTTAGAATCATCAAATAACCATTTCAAAGAAGCAAACAATGAACTATCTAAGACTAATTAGTTGATGTTCAAAGACCTTAAGAAGTTTCAAGCGGAACTTGATAGGTATCATGATGTGAATTATGCGTCAAAGGTGGCAATCGATTGTGCAAAAGCTAAAGGGGATTTAATGTTATATAAAATAGAATCTAAAAAGTCATCTAATGAATATACTCGAAAGATAAATGATTTAAATCAAACAATTTTGGATATGAAAAAGGAGCTTTTTGCACATCAAGAAACCATCTCCATAATGTCATAAGAAAAAGAGGCTCAGATTAAGTTTTACAACACTCGTGAAGACAAAGAACTTGATAAGTTTATTGCTTTAGAAAACAAAGTCAAGGTTTTGGATGATATTGTATATAAAATCGGTCAATCTATTTAAACAATGAATATGCTTAATCGTAATTATAAAACGAGTTTTGTCAAACCTGAGTTCCTCAAGAAAGCTCAAAGAGTGAATCCTCGTCTGTATGATATAGGTTGCTATAATGATAATCTTGCTTTAATGTTAGCCCCTGAATCTGGTCTTGCCAAAGAAAGTCGATCAAAATTAAGCGATTTAATCAGACCTTTTGATTATGACCAGTTGAATAACCTTTATAATTTGTTCGTTCCACAACGTGAAAAATCACCTGAACAACAATATTTTTCAAAAGAGTCAAAAATGAGTCATACGTCTGCTAAGAATGAAAATTCCAAAGAGTCTTTTAATAAACAAACAACTTTGTTAGAAAAACGAATGGATGAATCCATTCCGTGGGATCAAAAGTGTAAAAGCTCTAAAGAACTTTTCAAAATTAAAAGAAGTGTTGACACGATTTTTGATGGAGTGGAACGTTGCAAACAAACAATCGCTAAAAGAACATATTTTGGTCACATAGATCCATTCATTCAAAACACAATCGAAGGAAATTTTTGTCCCCAAATTCGAAGAATCAATGCTGACTTAGAAAAATTTCACTTGTGTTTGAAAGAGGAAATGGTTGCTGATTTGAGATACTTTAATTCTCTTGAACATGAAGTAGACTCTCTCAATTCTCAACTGGACACTCAAAAAACATAGTTTTTGAATGAAATCGACCGACTTTCAAGGGAATATTACTATGTTGATCACATGAATGCAATACTTGGTGTGTACACTGAAATGGATGAAGTTACTAATTTGCAATGTGATTATCTAGAAGCTTTGGAAAAATGTGAACGTCTTGAAAAAGAACTTTCAAAACCAGTCACTACATAGATTTTGCCTCAGAATATGAAGTTAATTTTAAAGAACACAAATGTGATTTCTCTAGGAATGTATAAAGTTCACACATAACCCAATCAAACTAGAACACCATAGTTGCCTCAAGATATTAGGAAAACTAACAAACATGTATCCTTTTCTACAGGAGTAATTCCCTCTACTAGTGTTAGCAGACCACAGCTAAAGAGCAATCAAATGGTAGATAGAGTCATGCCTAACAATAGTCAAGGGAGAAGCAAGAAGTAGAAGACCACTGTAGGAATTTTATGTTTTTAAATAATAAAACGTTTGTAACTGCGTGTAATGACAGTTTGAATGCTAAGACCTCGAATGTAAACTTTGTTCGTGTTACTTGTGGAAAATGTATGCTAAATGACAACCATGATATGTGTGTTCTTCATTATATTAATGGCGTTAATTCTAGGTCTAGACAGCCAATTGCTATGCCTATTAGTACTAGAGAACCCAAGCGAACTGTGAACCAATCTGTTGCAACATCACATAAGAAAATAGCTGCCACAGACTCCACTATCAAGAAACCTAGAAATATAATTAGGAAGATAAATGAGCAAGTTAGTAAGACATGCAGTTGGTGGTACCCTAAGTTTACACCACCCGGATACAAATGGAAACCTAAGTCCCCAACAGGAAATGTCAACCCAAATGTTAGTATGCCTCTAGGAAATGCATCTAGAACTGCTAATATTTTAGAACCTATGACTCCTAGGTGTTCCACTCTGTCCAATAATCCATTGTCTTCTAATTCTTTTGCAACTCATAGAGATAATTCTATTCATCGTCGACTCTGGGTGCTCAAAGCACATGACGGGAAATCTCAAACTTCTAACTAATTTTGTGGAGAAATTTTTAGGCACGGTGAAGTTTAGAAATGATCAAATTGCACCATTTCTTGGTTATGGAGATTTGGTTCAAGGAACTATAACTATCAAAAGGGTTTATTACGTCGAAGGGCTAAATCACAATTTATTCTCTGTCGGTCAGTTCTATGATGCGGATTTGAAAGTTGCTTTTCGGAAGTCTACATGTTACATCCGTGGTTTGAAGGGAAATGATCTTCTTACAGGATCTCGTGGCACAAATCTGTATTCCATCACTCTTTAAGAAACATCCACTCCCAATCTAATTTGCTTAATGGCTAAAGCCACATCGTCACAAGCATAGTTATGGCATCGTCGTCTTCACATTTAAACTTCGACACCATCTACTTGCTTTCGAAGAATAACATTGTGACTGGTCTTCTAAAATTAAAATTCGTCAAAGATCATCTTTGCTCTTCTTGTGAGTTGGGGAAAGCTAAAAGAAAGTCTTTTCACACTAAGACTACCTCGAGTTCAAAAAGACGGTTACAACTTCTACACATGGATTTATGCGGTCCCATGCGGGTAGAAAGCATTAATGGAAATAAATATGTTCTTGTAATTGTTGATGACTACTCCAGATACACTTGGACTCACTTCTTGAGGTCTAAAGACGAAACACCTGCAGTTCTCACTGATTTCCTCACACTTGTCCAAAGAGGACTTCATGCTCAAGTTAGAACAGTTCGAACTGACAAAGGCACGAGATTTTTGAATAAAACTCTTCATGCATACTTTGCAAAAGAAGGTATAGGTATAAGAACGAAACATCACTGCTGAACACCTGAACATTACGGCTATTTGTCGAAAGACTGAACCTTACTCTTGTTGAGGCTGCTCGAAATTTGGATAAGCGCCGCTTAAAGTTCCTTTGTTCTTTGGGCTGAAGCAATTGCAACCGCATGTTTTTATCAAAAACCGTTTCACTCGGAATTCCTCGACATGTGGAAACACCTACCAACTCATCTATGGCCAAAAAAACAGTCTATTAAGTTCTTTCAATTTTTGGCTTCTTTGCTTACTTCGTTAGAGATGGTGGGAAATTTGATAAAATTGTAAGGAAAAAAAGGTGATGCAGGTATTTTTATAAGTATTCTCCTCAGTCAAGAACTTATAGGGTTTTTAGCAACGGGAGAACATAGAATATTTAGTTGAAACATTCATGTTAACTTTGATGAATTGCCTCATGATTGGCTCATGATCTCATCAGTTTTGACACCATTCTAAAGGTTCCGAACTTCGGGTACTTGAACAAAAGAGGTTTTTTAAGTCCTGGTCTCAAAGTCAAGTAAATGTTCCTCAAGCAGCTGAGGATAGGAAAAACAACTTCAATGAGCTTAGATTTGCTTATTTAGTCTGATGTTTGATGTTTTACTTCAATGGACCTATCAGGTATGTCAATGTTTTCCGCTGTAGTGATACTGATGATATAATAAACATCAACAACTAACTCTACTCAATCTTCTAAACAACATCCCATTGTGCAGATGCAATCCATTTAAACATTCAAACAACACCGCCAACACAAACTCATGCATCAAACTTATGTTCAACTGACACTTTGCCACTTGAGAACTTATTCAGCAGAAGAAAACCCATAACGATATGTTGCACAAGTTGATAACGATGAATTTGTCAACGTCTTTAGTACACCGGTACAAGAACGAGGGGAGACATCGTCTTTTCATGTTGATTCGTCAAACATGCATACATTCTATCAACATCATCCTTCTAGACATCGTTGGACAAAAGATCATCAATTAGAACAAGTCATTAGAAATCCTTCTCAATCAATTAGAACAAGACGTCAGCTAGAAGCATATGGCGAAATGTGTATGTTCGCACTCACCGTGAGTCGAACCAAACCAAAGAACATCAAAGAAGTCATGGCTGATTCTGCATGGATTGAAGCGATGCAGGAAGAACTTCACCAGTTTGATCAATTAGATGTATGGGAATTAGTCGACATACCACTTTGCAAAAATGTCATTAACATAAAGTGGATCTGGAAAAACAAACATGATGAGGAAAATACTGTAATTCGTAACAAAGCTCGTCTTGTAGCTAAGGGATACGCTCAAAAGGAAGGAATTGATTTCGAAGAGTCATTGGCACCAGTTGCTCGGTTGGAACATGTCTAGTTATTCGTTGCGTATGCTGCACACAAATCATTTACAGTATACCAGATGGACGTTAAGACAACATTTCTTTACGGACCTCTAAAGTAAGAAGTGTACGTAAACCAGCCAGATGGATTTGTATACCCGTATCACCCCGATCAAGTTTACAGTCTCAAGAAGGCATTATATGGACTCAAACAAGCACCAAGAGCGTGGTATGATGAACTCTCCAACTTCCTAGTATCCAAAGGATTCTCAAAAGTTTATATTGATCTAACTTTGTTCATAACTAAACAAGGGGAAGACATATTGCTTGTGCAAATTTACATTGATGATATTATTTTTGGTTCTATGAACCAAAAACTTTCAAAAAGGTTTGAAAAACTAATGCACAACAAGTTTAAAATGTCTATGATGGGGGAGTTGAAATTCTTTTTAGGAATTCAGATCCACCAATCCCCTCGTGGTATCTTTATAAACCAAGCTAAGTATGCTCAAGAGATATTTAAAAAGCATGGTATAACCTCATGTGATAGCATTGGTACACTAATGGCTACGAAACACCTAGATGCTGACTTGAGTGGTACTTCGATCGTCCAAACGAAATATCGTAGCATGGTCGGAGCACTTATGTACCTAACAGCAAGTAGACCAAATATTGTACATGCAACATGTTATTGTGCTCGCTATTAAGCGAAACCGACTGAGAAACATCTCACTGTGGTTAAGCGGATCTTTTGGTACCTTAAAGATACCATTAACATGGGACTCTGGTATTCGAAAGACACCAGTTTTGAACTAACTGCATTTTCATATTTGGATCACGTGGGTTGTCTCGATTCACGTAAGAGTACATCTGGTGGCAAACAATTTCTATGTGGTGACAAGTTAGTCAACTGGTCGTCCAAGAAACAATACTACACTTCAATGTCTTCCACAGAAGCCGAGTATGTGTCTTTATCTGCGTGCTGTGCTCAAGTTCTATGGTTGGGAACTCAGCTCACAGATTATGGCTTCCACTTTGACAAAATACCTATGTATTGTGATTCAAAGGCAGACATATCCATCTCGTGCAATCCAGTCCAGTACTCCCGTACCAAGCACATCAATGTCAGATATCACTTCATAAAGGAACATGTTGAAAAGGGTATTGTTGAATTATTCTTTGTCAAAACTGAATATTAGTTAGCTGACCGTTATAAAGCCTCTGTCGGAAGATAGGTTTAAGTATCTCGTCAGACGACTCGGTATGAGATGTTTGACTCCAGAAGAACTGGAGGTTCTGGCAAACGCATCTGCTTGATCCAATAAACATTGAATTTGTAAATATTTTTATTTTTCTCTTTATTTTAATTTATAACTATTTTTGAAAAACAAAATACCAAAATATAAAACCAACAAAAAGAAAATACAAAAATATAAAATCTATAAAAACAAAATATAAAATCAGAAAAATTTCAAAAAATACAAAAAGAATTTCTCTCTGTCTCTTGGATATTTGATAAACATAGACCGTACCTAGAAATGTCGATTAACATTGACACGGGTGTGTAAATGAAGTTCGAGCGAGAGTTTAAACGTTTCAAAACATGTCATTTCTAAATTTTCTTTATGACTTATGTACATTTCAGTGCATAACTCGGACCCAAATGTAATAGGGGAGTGTACGCTTCAGTGCGCTTACTCTAACAAATTGTAGAGAAGTCTTATATCTTGTGTTTTAAAAACCATTGAACACAATTTTTTCAAAAGAACTTTCAAGGTCAAATGGCCCTACCACTATTAATTTGTGGTATCTTTCCAAAAAGTGGTACTTTGGTTAAAATTGTGTGTTCAACACTCCCTTCCTCTGAATAAATTTAAAAATTGTTGTATGTACAATGTACATTTTATGTGGATTCAATTTTTGAGAGGAGCTTTTAAACCAAATCTTTTAATGTTTTTTGGTGTACATCTCATTAAAATGTATCAAATGTAGTGGTATCCAACATTATTCTAAAGTGAAATGAAAATATACGAAACTATAATGTTCAATTAGTAAGATACATTGCTTACTAAGGGCATATCACTGCGTCTTCAACATATTTATGGTGTCATATTATTTTTTCCCTTATAATGTCAAGTTTTAAAAAATTAGTGGTATCCCACTTACTGTGTTGAAGGGGAACTATCTGAAAATGTTCACAAATTTATGCAATTCAGTGGTAACATTTTTCTCCCCATGATATTTTTCATGTCAAATTCTAATAAATTGGTATTTCAAATACTAAAAGATTTATTATTTAAAATAAGGGGAGAAAATATGATTAAAATTCTATCTAGAAAAATATGATCTTTAAGACCCTAAGTGCAACTCTTTCCTTTATGTGTGAAACCATTTCGAATCTCGATGCACATGTGTAGGGAGAGTATTTGAAAATAATAATGTCAGAAAATGGTTTTATGGTTTCGATCTATCTATCCTCAACCAATTAACTCACGACGTTGATGAAGTCATAAGGTGGTTAAGGTTAGGTATAAGTCCAATGATCCAACCAGAACCAGAGGGATCTACCCAAGGACAATCCATAGTTAGAAATAGCAGTCCTTAGGTATGATTGGAGATGAATGAGTATAAGGGAAAAATCCTGACTAAGATTGAGCTAACACTGGAACAATCACAACAAGGTGTTAGTAATGACGTCTTGGTACGCATTGAAGGGGTTGAAGAATGAAAAAGAAATGTCTGGATAAATGGTGAAAAGAAAGCAGCCCTCCAAACACTCTAGGCAGAAACTGGGTCAATGCATAATCTATCAAAATCACAAAGATGATTCTTGGTATTGAAGAAAGTCATCATGGACCCAGTGATGCAAGGCACAACCCTTCCCAGCCATTTGAGTTTATCTCAAAAGAAATTTGTCTCATTTGTTACGAAGATAAACACGTTATCTATTGACATCTCACTCCGAGATTGTTGATATTGAATAGGTGGCAGTCTGCTCCAGCTTCCGACTACTAAAACCAAAGTGCACAAATCGAGTCTAGAGCCAAGAAGAGATCATATTATAAATCTCATTAGGACACAATGTCAAAATACACTTGTTGAACACCATAAAGTTCACAAGTTGTAACAAAGAGTCCTACGCATTATCTTTGAGATCTTGCCAGAACATCTGAGTGATACTTAAGTATTCACATTGCAGATGGAAATCCTACTTGAGCCAACATCAAACAAGCTCTAGGTAGGTGACTTGCAAGATTCTATATGAATCGAACTTGTGACAACTGGATATCGATTTGGTCCAGTATATGAATTGATGACTTAATCAGAAAGATAGTAACTATCTGATTCACTCTTACCGTGCTGTCTGCTTTGAGATTTTCAGTAATGAGAACATGTAAGCATGGTGAATCTAATACATCTGTGTTAGAAGATCCTACGCTTTAAACTGGAAATCCTGTCAAGGAGGTTCTTCCAAATTGAACCTACTTGATCACAGGTCGGTCCTCATGGAACTGGAGGTTAATGCGACCAAACTCAAGATGAATGACAAAGCCAAATTCATCTTTTATTGCTAACTGTCTTATTTCAGGATTAGACGACGGTGTTGCAGCCTCATTCCAGTGAAGTCGGATTCATAAACCACATGCTCATACTTAAGCTTTCAACGTCAATCATTCAGCATCAAGATTACTGATACTAAACTTCCTCACCATCAAAGATCCTTAACGTCAAATAAAGAATCATCTATTAGGGAAGACTGGTAGTCGTATGATCATATAACTCAAACAAGAATGTAAAAAGTATGAGCGTGTTTGTTAAGAGCACAAGATGATTCAAGACAAGGAAATGATGCAAGATTAAGATCTCAAGAAGTCAGAGTCAAAAGACGAAGGCTCAAATAAGATCACGAAGCATGATGAAATAAGCCATTACAAATAAAAAAAAAGATAAGACAAGAACAAAGAAGGGAAAGCACAAATGTAATAATCTTCAACATTGATCGCATCCAAAGTATTTGAGCACAACATCCTGACAAGGCAATGTATTCAGCTTCTGTACTGGATATGGCGGTGCTCTTCTGTTTCTTTGACGACCAGCTCACCAATCTATCACCTAACAGCTGCATACTTCCAGACGTACTTTTTCTGGTATCTTGGCAACCCGCATGGTCAGCATCTGCAAAAGCTGTTAGAGCAATGCAAGAATCCTTCGGATACCACAGACCCATATTAATGGTTCCTCGTAGGTATCGAAAGATTCGCTTAACCGCATGTAAGTGCTTTTCGGTAGGCTTTGCCTGATACCGGGCACACATGCACACAACAAATACAAGGTCAGGTCTACTGGCTGTGAGATACATAAGGGTGCCAATCATTCCACGATAACGTGTAGGATCAACGGCTTTCCCTTGTGGATCTTCATCCAGTTTGGATTTCTCCACCATTGGAGTATCCGCTGGTTCACAGGTTTCCATACCATACTTTTTAATCGATTCTAGAGCATATTTGGATTGATTTAAAAAGATGCCTCTGGGACTCTGAGAAATCTGTAGTCCTAAGAAAAATGATAGTTTGCCCATCATTGACATCTGGAATTTTGAACACATTATTTTTGAAAATGTTTCACAAAGATCAGGTTTAGTGGAAGCAAAGATAATATCATCAACATAAATTTGTACCAATAATATGTCCTTGCCTTCACGTCTGACGAACAATGTTGGATCGACGGTGCCTTTGGTGAACTTCTGGGAGAGTAGAAATGATGAGAGCAAATCGTACCAAGCACGTGGAGCTTGTTTCAACCCATAAAGAGCCTTCTTTAGCTTATACACATGATTAGAGTTCTCTGGAACTACAAACCCATCCGGTTGACTAACATAGACCTCCTTACACAGAATACGATTTAAAAACGCGGTCTTCACATCGATTTGGTAGAAAACCATGTTCATATGAGCAGCAAATGCAATAAATATATGTATGGCCTCGAGTTGTGCAACTAGAGCAAAAGATTCCTTAAAGTCTATGCCTTCTTCCTGAAGATAACCTCTCGCTACCAAATGAGCCTTATTTTTCAATACACCTCCCAGCTCGTCTAATTTCACCTTGTAGATCCACTTCAAGGTAATAACCATTACATAATCCGGACGAGGTACAAGCTCATAAACTTTAAAATGTTCAAACTCATTGAGTTGTTCTTGCATGGATTCAATCCAACAAGATTCTGTCAATGCATCTTTATAACTTTTGGGTTCAACGGAAGAAAGGAAAGCATCAAAATAACAGAATAAAGATTCATCTTGTAGTTGTTGTCGGAAAGCATCAATAACATTATCAATCGGGTGATCGTTGGTCCATTTATTGATATGTTTGGGTGGTTGATTGATTAAATGCACATAATTTGGAATAACAACCTAAGTAGAGGATTCTTCAAAACTAGGTTTTGGATTTAGAAATTCAACAACGGGATTATTATCTATTTGTGCAACTTCAGTATCATGGTGTTTCTAGAGGTGTTTGTGAAGTACTTGTTGACAGTACATCTTGATTAATTGTCATTGAGGAAGGTGTACCGGTTGAAATAGTAGGTTCTGGTGCAATGACTGACAAAACTTAAGGATCAACACATGGTGGAGGATTAAGGTACTCATCAAACATTGGTTGAAACAATATTTCCTAATTGTTCTTTGTTGGTGGAACATACAGAGTTGAAGAAGGAATGTTTGGCATGAGTCCTGAACTGATTATTCCAGGATTTAAAAGTTTAGGCCTGGGTCCTGAACTAAATTGTTCAGAAGCCATTGCTGTCAACTAATCAAAATCAACATGTATAGTCTGAATAATCATTTGGGTCCTTTTGTTGTAGATTCGGAATGCTTTCTTCGCTGAAGCATAACCAATAAAAATTCTAATATCAGCATTTGTTTTCAACTTACAAAGATCTTCATCGTCATTAGTGGGATAGCAGAGAACACCAATGACATGAAGATAAGATAAGTTAGGTTTTTGATCATGAAGAAGTTCATATGGTGTTTTGTTGTGACGTTTGTGGATTAATGATCGGTTTTGTGTATAGCAAGCTATCGCGACTCCCTCCGCCCAAAGATATAACGAAGCCTTTGAAAAGATCAACATGGTTTGAGCAGCTTCTAATAAAGTACGGTTCTGTCTTTTGACAATGCCATTCTGTTATGGAGTGCGAGCAACTGATGTTTGATGTGAGATTCCGACTTCTTCATAGTAATCCCTCAGTGTCTGATTGACAAATTCAGTGCCATTATCAGTCTTGATGTTACGAACGGTTGCAATTAGACGAACTTAGATCATTTTTAGGAATTCAATTACGAACTCTGAAACTTCATCCTTTAAATGTAAAAATTTCACCCATGTAAACCGAGAAAAATCATCAACGATAACCAATATATATTTTCTCCCATTGATTCTTTAAACCCTCATTGGCCCGCAAAGATCCATATGCAACGGATAGAGTTTTTCTTGAATGGAGTCTTCATCTTTGGGTTTGTAGGAGTGTTTCTTGCTTTTACCAATAGCACAGGTAGAGCACAAATGATCCTTCTGATACTTTAGTTTTGGAAGACCTCGGACTAGTCCATGTTTAGCAAGGGAATTGATATAATCAAAGTTTAAATGAGATAATCTTCGATGCCATAACCATGACTTGGTCTTTGAGGCCTTAGACAAGAGACATATAAAAGAGGAGAGCAACAAATTGTCCATAGATAAAGTGTATAAATTTGAACCCCGAGATCCCTTGTGTAGATCAACACCGTATAAGTCAGGAATAAATTAGGTATGTTTGCAAAAAGCCACTTTGAGATCGGAATCACAAAATGGACCCACCGAGAATAAGTTGTGACCTAACCCTTCCACATAATAAACCCATGATATTGTAATGTTTCCCATTTGATAGTCTCCATAACCCATTATCTTAGCAATATGATCATTCCCAAATCTTACGGTACTTAAAAATTTACTGACGAAGTTGATGAGATGAGAGCGATTTCCGGTCATATGCTTTGAGCAGCTGGAGTCGAAAAACCAAAGAACAATTTGGAGAACCTGCAATCGTTAAGAGAAGAAGATGGAACATCGGAAATAGTGGATCCCCAAGATTGTTTGGGTTCCTTAGAGTTAGAAGTTTTAGATTCTACATTCTTAACTTTGCTACTGGAACCTACAGATCTTGTTGCTTTTTGTCTCCTGTTGATCCCGTTTGAACAGATCTTTGATTAGCTTGTAAAATCTTTAGTTGTCTTAGATAGATCTAAAACAACTATGATAGAAACCTTGAGTAATATATATAAATATTATGCGGAATCTAATCTTTATACACTAGAAGAACAATAAAACAATGTAGCAGTAGCACAAGAACTTTCTCTCAACTTACAATATATTGAATGATTCACAAAAGAACTATATGTTTTGCCTAATAGCTATGACTTTTCTATGTTGAATTCGTATCTCTAATTATGCCGTAGGGTTCCTTTTATACACTAAAGAAAACCCTAATGGGCTTACAAAACGCGTTAAATGATCATGCATATCTATTCCTAATATATCTCATGCATAATACTTAAGTAGTACTAAATTCTTATACTAACAGTACTAATAAACTAACTAGCAGTACTAATGATCTATCATTTTGTACTGGCAGTACTAACTATTACAACTAGTAGTACTAACGACTTAGTTTATATTCTTTAATCTTGAGTAGCAGCACAAATCTTCAAATAACAGTGCTAAGTTCATCAGCAATATATCCTTGTAGAAGCTCTTAATTCCCAACAATCCTCCCCTAAACTTGTAATTTATCTCTAAATCATCAAGTTTCTTGAACTATAGCTTTTTGGCTCTGAGAGGATTCTTCCAAACACTTTAGCTTCTTGGCTTGTTGGCTTCTATGAAGATCTTCATAACTAGGTATCTTGCCATCTCACTATCTTCTTCTACTTGCAGCCTTCTGCTTAGCATCAATTCCATAACTGTAGTAGATAATGGATAATCCTTTTCTGTTAACATATAGATGTCATGTCCTCTTGTTGAAGATACATGATGTACTCAAAGGATTATGCATATATTTTTGTAGTTTCCATAGCACATCATCT
>BQNB010174288.1:0-13272 GCA_026074375.1 Tanacetum coccineum
TTGGCTAAAAAGCTCATAAGAGCTTATTGAGTTAAGCTGAATAAGCCCTTAAGCTCACTGTTTGAGCTCCCCTGGTGCTGAGCACCATTTTCAGCCCCCTTTTTCTAGCTTACTTGCAATTAAGCTCTAGGTTTTTATTGCTTATTATTATAGCTTATAGGTAGGCCTCTTAGGATTAGCAGCTTATTTTAGTTAGTAAGCTTATTTAGTTGGCTTATTATAGGCTTAAAGTAGGTCTTTTTCTGTTTTCTTTTAAAACTGTCAACCTAGCTTATTTAAATTCCAGCTTACTTTAGGGCTTATTGGTATTAAGCTTAGTTAATATAGGTAGCCTCAGCTTAGTATAGTTAGTTAGATTCATTTTCAGCTTATCTTGAGCTTTTTAGCTCAAAGAAAAAGCCAATAAGCTTTTAAGCTTATTAACATTCTGTCAGCCCAAAAAGCTCATGTTTCTGGCTTATTTAGACCCTTTCAGCCACTAGTGCTTTTACAAAAAAGACTCCCCTTGAGCCCCTTAACAACTTTGCTTTTATAGCTTTTTGATAATAAGCTGTTTGGACCTACCTTGCATATCGGGGTCCACTTCAGGGACCATTTATGTAAATTCTAGTTTTTTAGTTACCTTTGTTAGTCCCTGTTGTTAAGTACCCTGTTATTTCGTTAGTCCTTGTGTCCTTTCACTGTTAGTCCCTATAGTTAACTTTAGTTAGTTTTATTTAATTTAATTAATTAAATTAGGTTTAGATTTAATTAGTTTAATTACTTTTTATATAAACAGTAAAATTTGGGCATTTTTACATTTTTAGAATTGTTAACTTTTTCTTTATTTAATTTTATTTTTTCAGAATTTTTATAACTTTTATTTTTTGTCTTTTTCTATTTTCTTAGTTTTAATTAGTTTTTAATCTTTATAAATTCATAAAAAATTCAAAAATTAATAAAAAAATATTTTTCTTTTTTATAAAATTTTCTTTTGTCATTTAGTGTCTAGGAAAAATATAACATTTAGTATAGGTTTAATTTTTCTTAAATTTCAGTCTTAGACTCAGTTTTACGAGTGCGTTTTACAGTTTCTTTTCGTTTTACATCAAAACGTCCTCGTTTGTATTTCTAGTTTTTTTTATTTTTCAAAATTTACTTAATAGAATTTTATTTTGTATTTTTAATTTAATTTGTTTTTTTCTAGCATTTATTTTCTTAATTTTTAGTATTTAGGTTTCTCCGATACCTGATTCTGTACCACCGTATTTAAGTATAGATTTATTTTAAGATTTCCCTATAACTAATTTGTTTTACCGTAGTTTTTAGATCCCCATTTCTATATCTATTTCCCGTTAGATTTAATAGGTTTTATTTAATTATTTGTAGTTATTATCAGTGTTTTCTATCATATCTATATATTCTCCATCATTCAATTTCTCATCAAACCAGGATTACTTTCAATTGCAGCCTCGTTGGGACATACGACCCGGGAATATCTCTTCCGGAATCTTTTTATAATTGATTCTTTCTTGTGTATTTTATCCTTTTGTGGAATTTGACCTTTTGCCTTGGTCAAGGGCATTCGGTTAGGATCTGTATTAGGGTTGCTATATAAGTGTATACTATTTGACGAATCACTAAGCAAACTAGGGAACCCTTTCCTTTGACTGACCATAAGTCCACTGATGTTGTTTTTTTAGTCATCTTAGCCATCTAGATGTTTGGGGGTCTTATAAATATGAGTAAAAAAGGCTTTAGGTTTTTTCTTGGACATTGTGGATGATTATTTTAGGGCTGTGTTGTTGTTTTTGCTTAAAGGGAAAGATGAAGTTTTAGGAAATATTGAGGTTTTTTGTAAAATGATTAAAAATCAGTTTGATAAGACTGTCAAAGTTTTTATAAGTGACAGTACATAATTTATTAATAAAAACTTTTACAGTTTTTGTCTTAATAATATGTTTTTACATCTAAATACTTGTGTCTATATACCTAACAGAATGCGGTCGTAGACATGAAAAAACACAGACAACTTTTAATGTTTGCTAGAGGCCCTATGTTCAGGGCATTCTATTAAAATGTGGTATGTGTGTGTTTTAACTGGGGGGATGTTGTTTATAGGATAATCCAGTTGCCATTGTCGTGCTTTCTAGAAAAATCCCTATGAATTAGTCTTTATTGCAAACATTAATTCTCTAACTTATGGTTCTTTTAGATGTCTTTGTTGTGCCATTGTTTTGTCTTCAAATGATAAGTTTTCTTCTAGAAGTGATAAATATGTTTTTATTGGTTACAATTTTGATAAAAAAAAGGTTATAAACTTTATAGTCTTGATTCTAAGCAAATTTTGTTTGTTAGAGATGTTAAATTTTATGAAACTGTGTACCCTTTTAAAAATAATTCTGTAAATTAAGAATATTTTATTAAGTCTAATGTCATAAAAATTAAAAAATTGTTGTCAAAATAACAAATGATTCCTAATGCATAATGTGAAGTTAAGAAGGAAGATAGAGGTAAATGTGAGATGTCTTCTTAGTCTTGTTATCCAAAAGGGTGGGGTTGTCTATCAACTGAATATCAACAATTTTGGCTTTTTGTATGGTGAAATTGTTGAAGAAGTGTATAGGACCCTGCCTGAAGGTTATTTTGATGTTAATGTCAAAAGGTGTGCAAACTGCAAAGTCTCTTTATGGGAGCTTAAGTGACACTGGAAAAATGGCGTAGAATTGACTTCAGTTTTAAAATTTTTTGGTTTTGAGCAGAGTAAAAATGATTGTTCATTATAATACCAAGTTGCTGTGAGTCTTTGTGTGTGTTACTGTTTACGTTGATGATATTATTTATAATTGTTATCCCATGTATTTAATCCATTACACAACTATGTTCTATACCAGATGTAGAATAGTAAGAAATCTTAGGAGAGAAGTAGAGAGAGAAAACAACTAGATTAGAGAGAGAATGGGAAGTTACAAGTTATGAAAAAATGCAACCAACACCCTTCACCAAGTGTGGTGAAGGGATATTTATACTAGCCTGGCACTTGGGCTTTCTAAATGGGCTGGGCTTGGTTTAACTTGGCTTTGAGCCCGAAACACAGGAAATTTTAGTATTACAATCCAAGCGTTGAACCCGACTAGCCTATTACAAGACACAGACCTTGTTTGGACTTTCTAAGAACGATAAACTTTCTTGTTTGGTTAATTAATTATAGGCTAACAATCTCCCCAATGTGAGGTCTCTTTCTTCAAATTCTATGTTTCACCGTGAAATTGAAGATTTGCGTTTCATCATTTATGCTTTGCCTTGTTTGGTCTGGTCTTGTTTGTAATGGCTTTGTCCATCCATGCTTTGTGATCTTGATTTTATGCTTTATCTTATGACTTTAAAGCATTTCTTTAGATCGTTATCTTGCATTCATCTCCTTGACTTGAATCTCTTGATTTGGACTTTCCTGATCAACTTGTGCTCTTGACCAACATGCTCACTTCTTGTTACATTCTTGTTTGACATATGATTATAAGTTAACAAATCTTACCCATTTGATGATTCTTTATTTGACTTTGAGGCTCTTTGATGGTGGGGAAGATTAGAATCAACTATCTTGATGTTGAACGATTGACTTTGAAAGCTTGAGTAAGAGCATGTGGTTTATGAATCCGACTTCGCTGGAATGAGGCTGCAACACCGTCGTCTTATCCTAAAATAAAATAGTTAGCAATAAAAGATGAATTTGGCTTTGTCATTCATCTTGAGTTCGGTTGCATTAACCTCCGGTTTCCCGTTTTATAGTATAAATACTATACCTGTGATCAGGTAGATTCAAAGAATCTCATTGACAGGGTTTCCAGCTCAAAGCGTAGGATCTTCTAACACAGATGTATTAGATTCACCATGCTTGCTAGTTCTCATTACCGGAACGTCTCAAAGCAGACAACACGGTAAGAGTGAATCAGTAGTTACTATCTTTCTGATTAAGTCGTCAATTCATTTACGGACCAAAATTGATATCAGTTATCACAAGCTTGATCATATAGTCATTGCAAGTCACCTACAAGAGCTTGTTTGATGTTGGCTCAAGCAGGATTTCCCTCTTCACTGTGAATACTTGAGTAACTCTCAGATGTTCTGCAGATTCAAGGATAATGCGTAGGACTCTTTGCTACATCTTGTGAACTTTATGGTGTTCAATAACTGTATTTTGACATTGTGTCCTAATGAGATTATAATTTATCTATACTTGGCTCTAGAATCCGATTTGTGCACTTTTGGTTTTAGTAATCGGAGGTGGAGCAGATGCACTATTCTAATATCACAATCTCGGAGTGAGATGTAATAGGATAACATGTGTATCTCCGTGACAAATGAGACAAGTTTCTTTGAGAGAAAAAACAAATGGCTGGGAGGGTTTGGCATGGCTTCACTGGGTCATGTGACTTTCTTCAATATCAACAATCATCATTGTGATTTTGATAGATTATGTATTGACCCGGTTTCTGCCTAAGGTGTGAGGAGGGCTTTTTTCTTTTCACCCTTTATCCATACATTTCTTTTTCATTCTTCAACCCCTTCAGTGCTTACCGACGTCATTTACTAACACTTGTTGTGATTGTTCTTAGTGTTAGCTCAGTCTTTTAGTCGCATTCGTCCTTATACACATTCATCTCCAATCATACCTAAGGACTGTTATTTCTAACTATGGAGTGTCCTTGGGTAGATCCCTCCGGTTCTGGTTGGATCGTAGGACTTATTCCTAACCTAACCACCTTATGACTTCAGAATCGTCGTGAAATTAATAGGTTGTTGGGTATAAGATCTTTTTTGAACATAAAATCCATTTTCTTGAATTGTTTATTTTCAAATACTCCCCTACACATGTGCTCCGAGATTCGAAATTGTTTAGCCATGAAGAAAGAGTTGCTACTTAGAGTCTTAAAGATCTCATTCGTCTATATCATATTTTAATCACATCTTTCTCCCACTTAATTTTAAAATAACAACACTTAGTATTTGAAATACCAATGGATTAAATTTGACATGAAAATTCCGTGGGGAGAAAAATTATACCGCGATATTTGCATGAATTCGGATTTGATAGCTCCGCTTCAACAGTTGTATGTGGATACCAATATTTATTATAACTTGGACATTGGAATGAAAAAATTAATATGACAACAAAATGTTGAAGACGGAGTGAGATGCCTTAGTGAACAGTGTATATTAATAATTGACATTATAAGTTTCCACATTTTAATTTCACAGAATGGTGTATGGTACATAATTTGCATTTATGAGATGTATCCGAAATTAAAAGTTTGTTTTAAAAAAAAGGCTCCCTCAGAAAATATTCGAGGAAGGGAGTGTTGAACACACAATTTTAACAATAACGATTTTTATGGAAAAATACCACAAATTTATGTAGACAATTTGAATTGAAAGTTCTGTTTGAAAAATTGTGTTCAACGATGTTAAATAACATGATAGAAGACTTCTCTTTTATTTTTTAGAGTAAGCGCATGAGGCGTACACTTCCCTGTTACATTCGAGACGGTTATGCATGAAATTGTACATAAGTCATAAAGAAAATTTAGAAATGACATGTTTTGAAAGCATTTGCAAACTCTCGCTCGAACTTTCATATTACTCGGCCGTGTCGTGTTAACCAACTTTCTAGGTACGTAAATGTTATCGATTCCAAGAGACCTGTCGAGAAGATTTTTTTTGTATTTTTGAAATTTTTTGATTTTTTATCTTTGTTTTTCAGGTTTTATATTTTTTTTTATTTTCTTTTTGTTGGTTTTTTATTTTTGTATTTTCTTTTTCAAAAATTTGTATAAATAAAAAATAAAGAGAGAATAAAAATAGTACAAATTAAAGTTTCCATTAGCTAGTGCAGTTGTAGCTAGAGTTGAAGTGGATGAAGTTGAATCAGGTTGTTGTTGACGTTTATTTGATGCATCAGTAGTAGTGACAGCGGAAGACTTTAAAACAACTTGATTTTCTCCATTGAAATATTCGTCGAACAAAGGACCGAATAGCAAATCCAGCTCATTTGACGTTGTTACTGTCTCAGCTGCTTGATGAACTTTATTGTATTTTGGTGTGAGCTTGAAACCGTTTTGATCAAAGTCATCTGACTGAGGTTCGAGGCTTGATCTGTTGTAATCAAACGTCATTTTTCTGTATCATCATCTGTGAATCCACTTTGACAATGGTTTCTGAGATATCAGCCTTTTCAGCAACCATACTTTGAGATTTTCCTTATTGATATTACATAAGGTACCTGCACTTAAATCAAGACTTTGTTCCTTCTGAAGTTGATTGACTGTACCTGCACTCACTAAAAATATCCCGAGTTTGTTTGCATTTAAGATATGAGGGATATATACTTTGAACCATGTTGGGGGTTCCATGTCAACCTTGCTTGTGCTAGTGTCAATAACTTTCCTGTAGGAATCCACCTAAGACCAACATATTTGAAAATTCTACCCGTGGGTTTCCACTTAGATCGATCTAGGAGATATTTTCTCAGACAAGCGGAAGTTCTTAATTAGGAGAAAACCTATGTCTGTAAAGGACTGCTACCTAGGTTCGAGTATGACTCTTTTGATCTAGGGTTTGTTACTGTTTGTGACTTATTGGATTGGATCTTAGCACGTGAATTTACTTCATTTCCGGAGTTTTGTTATACAAGATCATGATTTGCATTAATGACACACTTTTGACATGTAGATACAAACAAAAGTTTTTCGGGAATCTGAAAAAGAACTAGACTCGCTAGAGTGATCTGCTGTGGCACAGCACATTATCGTACGCGGGACTATAATGATACGGGCAACTCCTAGGATGTTTGATTATTTCTCTTAGGTTTGGTTTCCTTTATAAGAAGTGGTTTGAAATTCTCGCAGAAGTAGGCACATAGTTGTTGAGTTCCTATTCTTTCTTGTATCTTTTTCTAGCTACATCTAGATAGTGATTATGAACATGTCATTTGAACATAAATCTTGGCATGTTCTTAGAACTTATTCCTAGATGAGATAGATGCAATTGTGTTCCGGTTTTGCAAAGGTGGATTCTATTTTCTTAGGTAAATAATGTTGAGTGACTGGTTTTGACAAATTCTTATCCACATCAACTTGGGAGGCAAACCGTTGTTTTGACATTTGAGCCCTTTCAGATTTAAACGCATTTGGTTGTCTAAACAAACTGATTGGTTTCTAGTGTGGTAACACGGTTCCCCAAGACTGATGTTTTATCAAACTTAGTAATCTACACTATTCACCTTTTAACTTCCTTAAGTCTATTTTTTAGGAGCAATTGCAAAACCTTTTCTGAATTTTGAGCTTTTAATTCGCATATTAGCAAGCAAAGATATTGTCATGTTCTGTAGTTTAGAGTCGTATTTTTTAATAGAATCATACAAATCTTTGTATGATGTTTCAAAGTCTTATTTCCTTACGTAATGTAAGCACACTATGTTCTACTTCGATGTTCATCTGTTTCAAGTAACATCAATTTCCTTTTCATCTTGGGCTTATTACTGGTTTTCATTCAAAATTTGACCATGTTGCCCTGATTTTAAAGATTGATTTTGATATTTAAGTTTGAGAGCAATGCAATGTGCTTCCATTCTTGAAAAATCTTTTTGAAATTGGGCAACTGTCTCTTTGAGCAAAATATTTTCAGACTCGAGTGATTGTTTTGAGTATTCAGTTGTTGGTTATCAGTGATGTTCAAGCATAAGACTTTTAAATTGACATGTTTCAGGGAACTGGTCAACCCTACCTTTTAATAATGATTTAGGTTGCTCAGTATGATGTTGTCCTTTATACAAAGATATTGCATTCAGGCAGTCAATTGTACTCGCCATTGGCTCTTCGTCATAAATGGGTCTGTAATCTGCATCCATAAGCATCTGTATCATCCTGACCTGCTGCTGTCATCTTGCACTGTTGAGTCTGTCCTAATGCTTTCTGTGTCAACCAAATCAGCATCCAATGCTTTACCCGTATCAATCTTACTCTTTTGCGTCTGCATCTGTCTTTTATTCACCCTTCTTTCATACTGTCTTTGATGACGTGTTCTTTCAGCAACGGACTTCTTAACATTACCTATGTGTTGGAGTAGTGTATCTCTGAAGTGTTGAGTTCCTCGAGTTAGTGATTCAACAAAGTACGTGTCTATCATTTGACTGTCATATCATGTAAACTTTGAATCGATGATACGTCTGGAATAGTTGTTTTACCACCCAAAAGGCTCGCCATGGATCCATCTTCTTGAAATTCATCTTTGTCAAGTTGCTTGTAGATTTATCTCGTTGAGGTGCATTGTACTTGTGAAAGTATCAACATCTTGACCAAAGGTGACCTGAATGCTGTTTGAATCCCATATTCGATGCGAGTAGCATTTTTAATCCCCATCTTTTGATAGAAACTTTGAAGGTATGAATGAAGAGATCAAAAATATACCATGCATCTTTCTTTTGCTTTTGACATCTTGTATTTGATTGCATGCACATCTTTTGTTTCAGAACACGAAGATAAGGTATCTTTCTTTTCCATTTTATCGTAAATTATGAAGTGTAAAAGATTTGTTGGATCTTTAGTGGATGTGATGTGATTGAAATTGTGGTTGTGTAAGCAATTCACGTTCACGGGATTTTACACGTCTATGATTAAAACACGGGATTTACAAAATCAATAGAAAACCGTGAATGATTTGATTCGGAATCAGCGGCCAATGATTTAATTATATAAAACAGATAATTTTCTGGCTTGGGTTACAGCAGATTGTTTAAATAGGCTCACCAAGCGAACGGGTCCTAAAAATAGGATGGGCGTGAGCTAGAACAAAAACAAAGTCTACACAAATTTCCAAAAAATAAAAATGTAAATAACTCATAGTAAACGAGGGTTTTGGGCTTTGAAAAATCCGTAACAAGTTAAAAGGATGGTTACAGCTTCCGTCTCGTTTTTCTCTTCGATTTGAGAGGTCACGGGCCTGAAACGGACTTACGGATCAAAAGTTATGGCTGTTTTACTGAAACCCTTTTCTTCACACAAGATTTCTAGACAAAACGCAATGCTATCTTTAACCAAAACGCAGTGACACCAAAACGCAGTGACACCAAAACGCAGTGGTTGAGATTTGGTCAAACAAGCAATGGTGAGGATTGAGTCAAAAACGCAATGAAATTTTAAGCAAAACGCAACGATCTTTATCAAATGCAGTTGGACTTTTGAATCAAAACGCAAATGAACTTTCATTCAAAACGCAGTGGTGAGATTTGGTCCAAAACAAAAGAATTAAGCAAAACGCAAAGATCTTTATCAAAATGCAGTGACTTTTGAAATCAAAAACGCAGTGACGTTTGAATCAATGCAATGAACTTTATCAAACGCAGCTTGAGATTTGGTCAAAACGCAATTTCAAAACTTGGTCAAAACGCAATGAAATTTGGTCAAAACGCAATGAAATTTCTTCAAAACGCAACCTGCAATCAAAACGCAATGAACCAAAACGCAACCAAGATCAAAACGCAACAAAAAAAAATCAAAACGCAACAAAAAAATCAAAACGCAACATGAAGAAAATCAAAACGCAACATGAAGAAAATCAAAACGCAACAAGAACTTTGCCAGTTTGTCAAAACGCAACCAAGAAATTTACCAGTTTGTCAAAACGCAACAAGAAAAATACGAGTTTTTTCACCAAAAATCGCCTAATAATCACCCTTTTTGACCTTTTAACTTGATTTCTCTTGTGCAACTAGCTACCTTATGCCTAGATCTTGCGTAATAACATAAACATTAACACATCTAAGCACAAAAATCCGGGTTTGACTTTTTGAACCAAGAACAAAAAGTAACTAAAAATTTGAGCTTGTTTAACCACACAAATGAATCACGAATCTACTTAGGCTCTGATGCCAATTGTTATCCCTTGTATTTAATCCATTATACAACTATATTCTTTACCAAAATGCTAGAAAGTAAGAAATCTTAAAGAGAGAAAGTAGAGAGAGAAACAAAGATGGAATGTTAGATTAGAGAATTTGGAGGATTACAAGTGAAGAGAAAATGTAACCAACACCCTTCACCAAGTGTGGTGAAGGGATATTTATACTAGCCTGGCACATAGGCTTTCTAAATGGGCCGGGCTTGGCTAAACTTAGGCTTTGAGCCCGAAACACGGACAATATTAGATTACAATCCAAGCATGTTGAAGCCGACTAGCCTATTACAATACAAGACCTAGTTTGACTTTCTAAGACCGATAACTTGTTTGACTTAATATAATTAAGGATAACACATTTTTTGTGCACCGTGTGGATTTATTTTTCTTAAAGTTATAGATTTGCTTGAGGGCAAGCAAAGGTTAAGTGTAGAGGGATTTGATAATGCTCAAATTGAGTATATTTTATAAGCGTTATCCATATTTTATGCATGTTATTTGGTTTAGCTAACGAGCTTTTTAGCTCATATTTATGCAAAGTTGTATTTTGTATCTCTTAGTTAGCCAAAGATGGAAGAATGAAGAAAGGATAAGAAAATAAAGAGAAGTGAAGAAATTTGCATGTGTAAAGAATATTCCGCTAAGTCCAAGTTTAACGGAACATAATCAAGAAGATAAACTTATAAATCATTGTTTCCAAAGACTCAAAGATGATGCATGAAGCGTTTTCCAAGAAAAAATAAATGGTCGACATCAACTAAATCAACCGCGATCAAGTCAAAAGCAAGCAAAAAGTGCGCGCAAGAAATGGTCAATGCCGCGGGCTAAGGTCAATGTCGCGGGCATCCCAAGCCGCAGACTAGAATCAATGCCGCCCAAAACCGAATTTCAATTAAATGTGCCACAACTCTTGAGTCTGATCATTTGCCCTTAATTATCACTTTTTTCCTGGCATTTAATGACACTTGGAGGCCAAGTATGATCCTTAATGGTTAAGTATATCCATCTCAAGTATATAAACACCCTCTTGGCTAGTTGTTGGTACCAACATTCACCATTATTCATCAAAGTATTTATCATAAATCACAACTACTCTCCAAGAAACTACTACAACTTTTTCAGGATTAATTGGGTGATCAAGGAAGCATCAGATAAGGGTTCAAATCATCAAAGAATATCATCACTTGTGTAGGCATCATTGCCTATTCATTTGTAGTCTCATATATTACTTTGTAAAGATTTTATTTATGTTTTCTATCATCAAAGATTCTGAGATCATAACTTTCTTAGCCTTTTGTCTATGATTGGCTATCTTTTGTATTGACCATTTCTCAAGTTGTTTTGATTAAACAAAAAGCTTTTGTGTGGTTGTTGGTAAAATTGTAAAACTACCGTAAATCAATTATACTAAATAAGAGGTAGTCTTGATTTAAATTGGTTGTGCTTAACGCTTGTTTTAATTTCTATATGATCTTGATGAGGATTATATGTCTTAAAAACAATAGATTGGATTACTCATCTAATTAGATTAATGAAAGTGTTAAGAACTATTTTCATGTGTTGGATAAGAAATCTTATAACCAAAATAATCTAAACAAGTGTATGTTTCTCTTATTGAATTCTATTTGTACTTGCATTTTATTTTAATTAAAATAGTTGTCACGATTCTTATTTTAAAACTTAATCCCAAAAACTAAAAATTCCCCGCGAACGATCCCGACTTACCGTATAACCTTGCTACAAACGAACATGTCATACTTGCCCATGTGTGCTTTGTTCATTAAATTCGATACTCGTGTTATAAATTTAAAACTTGCTCAAATGAGACACATCACTTGATTATAAAACTTCATCAATCCAACTTACCTCACTCTCTTCTCCTCCCTTGGATTGAAATTCAAATCACAAACAAACACACTTCTCTTTCTAAACAAACTCACTTCTCCATCCACCCTTGATCGTGCCACCTCACCTATCTAAGTTACCTCTTCATCATTTCATCAATACCATTCATTTCAAATAAGATCAAGAGGCTCATTTCCATCCCATCACCATCACATCATGCTAACTCACATACAACCCATCATTATCTCTTCCTCTAATCCAACATATGCTTAATACATTTGAAATTTAAATTTTAAATCTCCCCCCATAACATCCACCCTTTCTCTCTAAGTTAAGAATATTCCATGAATCTTCCCTTGTACCTTAACTAGCCTTTCAAACCATTAGTTAGATTCTAACTAAGCTAGTTACATTTGAGGAATACCTAAAAATACTCTTGTCCGATTATTCTTTTCTCTCTTTTCAATACCAGATAACCAAAAGGATTTAAATACTTCACACATGCTTTTATCAAATGGCTATTTTAGTTGGTTGACCTTGAGTATAAGAATGACTGAAAGGTCATAGCCTGAAGTATAATTGATGGTTTAACAAGAGCGGGTAGTTAAAAATCCAAAAACCCAAAAAAATGGGTTCGGTCTCTAGCAAGCTAACCACGCGCTGACAAGCGGCCAGCGCGCCACATGCGAATTCATTTTACCCACATTTGGGTTCTTGGCCTTTGTATTCCTCACCTTTTACAAACATTGTTTCAACTTTTTTCTCTTCTCCTATCCTCTAAGTCTAATATCAAAGTGTTCTAAACTTCTCATCTCATCATTCTTTTGAAGTAAACACATCTTTGTAAGAGATCCACACAAGTACCTAATCCATGCTTGTGTGTTTTGTTGATCCTACTTCAATAGATCTTTAATTCCTTATGCTTGTTAAGGTTTTGTTATGCTAGATAAATCTAACACAACTATAATAGAAACTTTGTTGAATATATTAAAGATTATGCGGAATCTAATCTTTAATCAATAAGAAGAATTCTTAATGAAACAGTAACTCTATGAACACAATTCTATGAACACACAATTCAATAAACAATAAAAGCTCCATTATTATTATTATAAATAATACGAATACTCTCCTAGTATTAGGGGTTACAAAACCTTGAAGCTATGATAACTCTATGAATGACTCGTTTTGATTTGATACATATACTATGAAAAACTATATCAATCTTTATGCCTTATGACCTCCTTTTATACACCAAGGAGTCCTAGTCGATTTACAATATATTCCTAAAACTTAGAATATTCTCTATGATCTATTCTATAAATAACTAATACTTATCACGTAAGTAATCTTGATCTCCAATCAATCTTTATCCTTTCTTCTATCTTTATCCATTCTCTTCTGGCAGTAGAAACTCTTTCAGCAGTCTTAATCTTTGAGCAGTTGTAACTTTTGTATTAGCAGCATTAACTTAGCACCAGCAGTAGTAACTTATAC
>BQNB010174289.1:0-13272 GCA_026074375.1 Tanacetum coccineum
AGCTAAATTAATGAATTTAAATCCTAAAGTTTCTAAGTACTGTTTTTGGTTTTTTAGTTACTTTTGACAGCAAAATAAGCTAAATAAGCTAGAAAATATAATTTAAGTCCTAATCTGTATTAAGCCATAACTAAACTATAAGATGCTAAAAGATAAGCTATTAAATCCTAACTTTGATGGTGGAGGTGGTGGAATTTCTTCTTGTGATGATGATGGCATCATGTTTAGTTTAGGAATATGAGAGTTTGATTTGATTGTTTTTCTTATTCATAGTTTCTCACAGGCTCTGATACCACTTGTGAGTCCCTAAATGAATAGATCTTAGTAGCATATGAAGGATGATAGTCAAAATGTATAAATACAACTGACTATGTAGAAACACTGATTATGAATACAATATGTTGATGCGGAATCTCAACACATGTACTAAGAAAAACAATGTGTAACTAAATAACAACTTCTATTAATCTGCTTTGAACAATTACAGATTACTAACTATTTAGTAACTAATGGTACTAACTAATCAATCAGTACTTACATTTTGTACTGTCGGTACTAACTATTACTAACAGTACTAACTATTTGTACTGTCGGTACTAACTTACTAAAACATAAAATCCTAACAGATTTGATTATCTACTTCTACAAATTAAAATAAGCAAATTATAACAATTAAGCACGAAAACAATTAACGGGAATTTAAACTTTAACTAAAAACGTAAAACGGGAACCCTAAATGGCGATTAAAAACCCTAAATTTCCAAATTCAAACCTAAATTGAATTTTTCTTTTTAAATAGACTCTAATTGACTAAAAAGTAAGTTTAAAGAAAACTAGAATAAAAACGGAGTTGAAATAAGCTTAAAAACACAAAAAATGAGAACGAAAACGAATCCCGTTCTTTAAAAAAATAAAATTTTGTAAATTAAACCCTACGAAAGCAAAACTAATTTTCCTAGAAACTTTATGATAAAAGAAAATTTTCTAAAAAAGAATTATATTTTTTTGATTGTTTTTCTATTTTTTATGATTTTTTAAAGTTTTTAATAAAAATAAATGTTTAAAAATAACAAACTAATTCTAAAAATTCTAAAAAAAATACAGAAAATAGCTTGAACTAAATAGAACCTAGGAAAAATAAGCTTGATTACACAGCTTATCGAATAAGCTGTGTAATAAGCTAAGTTAGGAACTGAGTTGGAGGCTATAGATGTGGTGGCAAAGTTTTAAAAGAGGTGATGTGGGTGTGATCTCAGCTGCGGCCTGATTTAGCACCAAAGAGGGTGATGTGGTTGTGTTTTGGGCCAAGGAAGTGTTATAGCAGCTGCATAAGCTGATTAGTAAGAGCATGTGGGTGATTCATTATATTTTGAAGTGTTTACTTGCAAGGAGGTCTTGAAATGGGTAAAAAATGCCAAGAAATCAGGCCGCGGGTGTGTTTTAGCTATTTAGGGCTCGAACTACTTTTCTTGGCTTCAATTTCGTGCACATTGATCAAGGAATGATAGAAACATGTTATCAAGGTTTGTATCAAGGATTATTAACGAAAGTTGATAGGTGGTTTGGGTTAAAAATGGGTCGAAAATGAATAAACTAGGCCGCGGGTTCATATAGGATATATTAGGGTTTCTTTAGGTTTTCAAGGCTTAGATTTCGTGTAATCTTGATCAAAGATGATAGAATACTGATCTTACGTATTGTATAAAGTATTATCAATGAGGATTGATTGATGGTTTAAGTTAAAATGGGTTGAAAAGGAATGAGTAAGCCGCGGGTTCCATTTAGGAGAGGCATGTAAGGGAATTATTAGGTTATTCTCGGTTTCAAATCTTTTGTACATTTGCACGATAAGGATAAATAATGACTTGTAAACTCATATTAATGAGTTTACAATGGCACTTGGTAATTGTAGAGGATAAATGATTAGAAATGAGATAAACGGGTCAATGGATCCAATTTAGGTACGTTTGTTTTCTCGGATTCAATTTACGTATAGATGAAATGAGAAGATCTGAAATAATGATTGAATATGATTTACATGGTTGTAACAAAAGATACTTACAACTTATTTGAGAGAGTGAGGATTTAGGGTTAAAAACGGAAAAAAGTAGAAGTACACTTGTCATGGATTACTATTTTTAGCTCGGGTTAGGGTTTCTAAAACTTGGTATTCATGTAAATTATTTATCTAGAGGACATCGAAGTCACCACCTAGAATTGGGAAGAACCCGACTTGCTGAAAATGTTTTATGAAATTAATGGAATTGTATAAGAATCTTTCGGAAATACGAAGGTAAAACGCCTATTATAGGATGTCATGCTTAAAGATCTTGTTCTTATACTTTGGAAACTTGTACTTTAACTTGGAGAGAATTTATATTTCAAATGAGATGTTATATTACTTGTACATATGCTTTAGTAGCTTGTATATTCACTTTAGATATTAACCCTTTATGAAATTAGGGTTTAGAGGTATATGATAATGGTTTTAAGCCCGTTTTGATATAATGTTGCAAATGGTGCATTATATGAGTAATGTACTTTGTAAAAACTGATATTATGATATTGACTTGATATGTTATGATGTTTGCTTGACATATATGAAGATAGGATTGCCATAGGTAGGTTGCGTGAGCTCGTCTACTTTAGTTATGCAAGTTACATTGCATATTGAGATATTGGTAATGCAAATAATGTAATAAAGCAAAAAATTTCCCCGTACAATTGTGATCATAATAAAATAGGTTGATTTTGTATTTGATGAAAATTCTGGGTTGTTATAAAAAAGAATTATCGAAAATGATAAATTTGTCAAAAGTGACAAGAATATGATGAAGAAGAATCGAATGATAAGTAAAGACAAAGGTTGGAGTTGAAAAGTGAGAGGCTTATAAGAAAAGATGAAGGGTGTTTTTCCTACACTAGGATAGAAACCGGGTCAACTCATAATCTATATATCGGTTTTTCATTCAGTTGATTTCTGTATTGAAGTAGACGTCCATGGACCTATGAAAGCAAATGGCACCAACACCTCCAGCCACTCAAATACTTTTCAAAAAGTATTTGTTTCATTCTCACGGAGATTAAACGCATAATCTATCGACTTCTCATTCTGAGAATGTTGGTATTGAATAAAGGACATTCTGCTCCAGTCCTTGCTTATTAAAAGTGCATAAGAGTCTAGAGCCAATTTAATATTCAATGAAAATATCTTTAGGACACAACAGTACTTTGTATTATAGATCTCCTCTAATATCTCTTTTAGCTTTAGCTTTAGCTTTGAAAGCTTTGCTCATAGATATCTAAACTTACAAGTCACGTTGGAGCTAATCTTGAACTGCCTTAACTGGGATGTCCGGATTAACCCTGACTTGATCAAATACCTTCTCAGACAAGAATTTGTAAGTGCAGTGTTTGATTTCCCTAGATTGAAGGCATTTGTGTGTATCTCTGTGTGTCCTCACCACCTAATTTTTTATGTGTTTGTCTTTTCCCACATACAAGACCCGATGGCAGAGATCCCCTTTATCATGTGCATCTAAAACAGAAGAAGATGCTTGACTGTCATCAATGGGTACTTGTATTCCTTTCCTATTTTTATCTTAGTAGTTGGGCCACTTGATCCACTAGCCCTACTTTCATTCCAACGATATGACCAGTTGGTCCCAGTTATCCTTGTGACATTGTGAAAACATTACTTTTCCCATTACATCTTGCTCTTATCCAGACAACTGTCATTCGTATAAACAAGCCTTCAAATTCCTTCTACTTTAATGAAAGCAGGTGACTCTACTGTCCTAGCCTCTCTTGGGAGTTTGTTAAAATGGTTAGCCAGTGTAAAATGAGTACTTTCCATTGACTACTATCATTTATAACACCTTTCATTTCTCTGCTCAATTCGGCTAACCTTCTCCTCTTGTAATTTATTTCATCATCATTATCAGGGTCACTGTCAAAACCATCCACATTGATGACATCCACGTCCTCTCCTTCTAAAACATCATCTGGTACGAGATTAGTGACACCAATGTTTTCAAAAGGAAGATCCATGCTAATACCAAACAAATGGACATCAACACCAGGCTCTACAATCTCATTCTCTTCATCTACCAAAAAATATTCATCAGCATCAGCATCATCATCATCATCATCATCATCATCTATACATGCATCTTTACTAGACTGAACATCATATTCAGTTTCATATGCACTAGTTATTCCTTCATCATCAAGAAGAATTGGTCAAAGAGATGATTCATCAAACTGACCATTACAGTGTTCAACATCTTCCCCAGAGCTCACATAATCTTTAAGTACAACATCTTCCACAGTGAAGTCCTGAGTTTCAACCTCTTCCACTATAGGTAGAGTTGTTTCAAGCAACTCGTGCTTCGATGGAAGCGATCCTAACAATATTAGTGCTAGATCCTGGTCTTTGAGCACCTCATCCATATTCATCAAATTGGTTACCAGTTGAGTAAAACCATTAATGTGATCATTTATTGTGGGACGTGGTACATATGTGAAGTGAAAGAGTCACTTCTTCACAAAGAGCTTATTATGACAATTACCCTTCAAAAATTTCTCTTCCAATGCCACCATAATTTTGTAGCAGATGTTTTATTTTGAAAAAGGTAATACGTTGCTCTCTCGAGACAATGAATGACTCGTACCATATACAACTGAACTGTGGTTAACCTCATCTCTCTACATCCAATGGGTTTTACTTTTTTTCAACAGCAATGGTCTATCCTTGCTGAAAAATAGCGACTAAAAAACCCATAGTTGGTGCAACATTGACTAATGATCTCTATTATGTTTTAAACATGACAAAATAAAAACACTCGCAACTCATAAAATCCCAAAACGCTAATCCAAGAACCCCGCCAAAACCCGCAATGATTTGAAAATACTTGGCTACCCTACGATTAATAAAAATGTTGTCAAATAAACTTTAATTTTAAGGATATGTTGATCAGATGTGCATATAGGGGCTTGAGATTTTATTAAAATAAGATCAGTTATAAAATAAGTTTCATTTGTCACGCGTGCTTATGGAAGGCTTATAAGGCTGGTTGCTATGGTCGGTCGAACTCGGTCGCCACCATAGTGGACCAGTCGGTCGCCGTGAGTACGATTTTTTTATAAAAATATTATCTTAGACTGATATCCGATCCGTTGCCTAAGAGGGTAAAAAAGCAACCCTTTTTTTTGACATTTTTGAAAATTAATAGATATAAAATAAACTTTTAAACATTTAAATAATTCAAATACAATATTAACACTATAAATACCCAATTCATTTCAAATCAATACCAAAATATCTTTCAATTGACAACAATCATTCCAACAGAACCAATTCTTCTCTACACATATTAACTTCAAAACCTGCTTATATTCTACACAATGTATATTCCGATCTAACCTTATATTTCTTTATACCCTCTTCGGAACGATGAAGAATTCGAAGATACTACTACTACGCGAACTTTGCAATGTTTTACGGAGGGCCTCTGCGACAAAAGCGTCAAAGCCACAACTCCAACCGAGAGTCTCAATCGTGACTCATGATCGTTTAGTAATGGCTTACTTCTCTGAACACCCACGGTATGACGAAGCAAGTGCACTCAATTCCGTGTACTCGAGTCTTCAGACAATAGAACCGAAAGACTATTTACAAATTTTTATATTAAGACGTTACCATTTTCCCTTTTTTTCAACAAAGGGATGATTGTACGAGAAAGGTTGCTATTTCATCATTGATGAAGTGTACTTCCGCAATTCGTCAGATAGCATGAGACGGAGCAGTTCCTGAATATCTGATGAAAAATCTCATGCAAATGGGTGCGACAACAGCCCGTGATTCTCTTCGAATCTTTTGTAAGGTCATCATAAATTTATATGGTGAAGAGTTTTTGCGAAAGCCGACATATACTGACATGGAAAAACTCTATGCTTATCACAATGAAAAGCATGGGTTTCCTGGGATGTTAGGAAGCATTGATTGTACAATTGGTCGTAGCGGCGAAATGCCCAGTTGGATACAAGCTCATTTTGTAGGGTGATTCATAGCCCAGATCCCATTTCCATTTTCATTAGAAGCGATACCTCCAAATCGGATTTTTGCGGATTTTACATGCGTTCTTTGGTGTCTCCGGGATGAATAACAGCTACGTGAACGTTTTAACACAATTCCCCTCTTTTCCAAATGATCTCAAACCTGGTGAGATCACCAGATGTTCCCATTCATAAGCTAACACGAGCCTTATAAAAGGGGTATATTATCTTACTAGACGGGATATATCTGCAATGGTCCTATCTTATAAAATAAACTTAAAAATCCAGGTACGTATAACAATACACGAATATCTATAGAAGAAAGCACCAGCAAACAAGAAAAAGATGTGGAACGAGCTTTTAGTGTATTAAATCAGAAGTGGAAGCTAGATAAAATATCCTGCTCCAGGAATTCGCGAAGTAGACTACCAGATGTAATGTACACCATTAATGAATAGGCCATCATATTACATAATATGATAATTCATGACGAACAGTGAAGCGATATGTAAATATCTGATTTTTCCAAAGAACAATACCGTGATGATGATCCGAAAAGAACACATGAAAAATCGATGTCAGAGTTACTCATGAGATAATCAACATAACGGGATCATCTAAGTCTAAAAGCCAATTAGGTAGAACACAATTTGGAATAATGCAAATTAATAATAATTAGTCATTTTATAATTATTGTAATGTTTTAATTTATTTGAATTATTAGTAATGGTTTTATTATTTAAGTAATGTTTCATTATTATTAATGCAACATTTAATTTGTTGTTAAAAAAGACGCAAACAATATAAGCGGTCTGCCAAAATGTCGCATGTAGGTCCGCCGGAGAGAGAAAAAAAAGACTGATGTGACAGGCAAAAGTACTGGTCGCGGATGACCCAACGTACCCATAGTGACCATCCCTAACTCATAAGTCCTCTAAGTCTCCCTATAGCCCAAACTATAAAAAGGGGGCTTATGGAGCTTATAGTTAGTCAATTTACCTAAATACCTTTCAAAATATAATGTATTATCTAATTGTCACGTAAAAGCTGAAAAAATATAGTGATTTTAATTTATGTGATTTTTATTTTTACATTAAGTAACTATTCTAAGCCTTCACAACTAAACACAATATTGTCAAACAAATTTATAAAAATATAAACATCTGTTTTCAGCTTTTAATATAAACCTCAGCCTCGGCCCAAGCCCATTGCGCCAACATACCCTTAGAGGGAGATGTACCCTTGGCCGGTGGGGCTGCGCCATCACAACAGTCGAAGCATTTCTCTCGCCATCGACACCACGGCTGGCGCCATCGGCCCTCGCGCCGTGGTGACCAGCCAACGCCATAGCTTTTTTTTCGTGGGTTATTATGTGTTTGTGTGTGTGATTTGTTTTTTTTGGTTTTGCAGGTTAAAGCTGCCAAGAAGATGATGAAGCTGCGAAGAAGATGAACAAATTGGTGCTTTATTTTTTTATAATAATTACAACCTTATACTATATATTACTTTACACTATTAGTCCTTCATGTTTTATTGTTTTGCAAAGTTAATCTTTTGTAGGTCAATATGTTTTGCAAAGTGAATCATCTTTGGAACCTCAATCACTAAATTGTATTTTTATTTTTATGAAATATTTTTTTTAATTGTAGTGTTGTTTGAAGTTTAATGAAGTTTATATATGTTAAATAATTGTGTATTTGTTATTTTAAAAAAAGAAGCTATCGCTTGAGCCAACGAAGGAGGCACTTGAATGTGGTGTCATAGCAATTCTGGTGCCATAGCACTTTTGCTGACGTAGCAACACTTTTTAATGCTATGGCTTGAGACATGGCTCATGGGTACCTAGTGCGCCATTAATTTGGAGCCTAAATTTTAATACTAACACTATTGAGAGCGCTAAACCAAAAATCTATTTAATAGAGCCAAGGCTAATATTATAAGTCACATATGTTTGTCTGGTATCAAGGAGACACAGGTATACTCTGGAATTTATTTATAATTTTAGGTTTTTGATTCAGTTTAGGGTTTAGTTGTGCTGTTCACTTAATTGCAATTATCATATGTGTTTGATGATGGCACTTAACTTGGTTTTTTATGTTAAATAGATTATTAGTTTTGATATATTGTTAACCTAGTAGGGCTAGTCTTTGACTAGACGTACTCGGTCTAAACCGGGTAACACCGTAACCTTCATGATCTGACCCTTTTTCTAGTGGCCACGGTCAAATGTGTACTTATGATGTATGTTGACAACACGTTGACCCTTCTTTAGGTACAATTTAAAGACCCTTGGACATTGCTCATTGTGAGCATTGAGTCTCCCATTGGTAGCTCCTCAAAAGGTGTGGCACGGTCCAGGGTCTCTTACGCCCCCGCTAATTTATACCTTATTGAGACAAAGTGTTTTAAAAAAAAAAGCGTTAAGATAACGAAACTTAAGGGAAATTTTTAACAAACCAACTTGGATAAAGCTACATTTGCAAGCGCAACGTTATATCTGTTTGTTTTTTAAGATAATAATGAACATGTATCTGCCTTGTAAAAGTTGAACTAGTCAACTATCTAGAGAAGTTTTCTTGATACTAGAGAGAGATAAGTTTAGTTAAGTATATATTATAATGGAGACATGTAAAATTTCGATAAAAGTTTAATCATACACTTCATTCTAATTTAATATGCAATACCCACATTGCTGTTAGATTGATTTCATGATACTTAGCTACACTGGGTGTCAACTTTTTTTTTAGCTGATCCATTAAAAATCGAGTAGAATTGTATTACTGCGACTAAAGTACTTAGAAAACACGAAATAAACGATAGTGACCAACTGATAGAATGATACGATATCAATGTTTTTGATTATTTATTCATTAGACAGTTGGGACTATACTGTCTAAAACCAATCAAGGTCAAACTAATGTATCCTGTTTGTGCTTATAAATGAGCTATTTTCGGTATAGATATGCTATGAAACTTTAGGTCTGTATTGATTTGGGTTGGTAGTAGTGTATTTGGTTTGTTCTTCGACACCGTAACCCTAGAATAGACTACCCCACATAAGCAATCGTCATACACTTCCATCCAAGCACTGGATTATGAATCGATAACATCTATAATACTGTAACTTACAACTCATTAGCAATAAGCCAAGCCAGTTTGACCCAGCATTCTTCAAATGTCAATCTTTTTGATTATATACCTATTTTGGTCCCGTTCTGTCTAACTCTTGAGTATGTAAAAAAATTAACCAAATCATCATAAATAATCGGTGATTAATTGAGCACGAAACCTATTTTCAATACATAGCAATTCATGGCTTACACTTTTAAAACATTTGCATATATGTATAAGAGCTGAGACACAAACTCAAGTTACAAGAATCTCTTGAGAAGGAAGACAAAACAACAGAAAACCACCAACAAGACTAGAGTATCTCATGCTAAAGACAAGGTAACTAGAGGGGGAACCTCAAGTAGAAAACACAAAGCAAGAGTGGCAAAAGCAACCAATTCGCTGAACTCGCCAACACAGGTTATTGTATTCGTACCATTACCATTTAGTTCCCATAGAGTGAAATAAAAGGTTTCAATAATTAGTAGAACTCTAAAACCGATTATCAACTGGAACCGCCACTCGAAATTCCAGGTTTCGTATTAGATTTTCTGGTTTCCGTGGTTGGAAATGAATTTGGTTTTTCCGCTTCAGATATCCAAAGTAGACCAACACAAAGCCACATATTCAATTATGTATAAAAAATTATACGTAGTATATACTTATAGTTCTTTTACATGAAGTGAATTAAGGTTGGTTTGGACTCGATTAGATTGAATTTGGACTTTTAAAACTCAGATTATTCGATTTAAAACCAAATAGATTTTTACATTTCCAAGTGCTTAAAAAACAAAAATTCTAGAACATATTATTAAAGAACCCTTAACTAATTTAGAAGATTATATATAATTAAGATATTATAGAACATAAAGTATGGTCATTTAAATCATCTCAACTTCACTATATAAAACTCTATCTTCGACATGGATTATAATATGACAGTCGAGGAAACTTTAAAGGTATTTAACCAATGGATGAGGTGGGAAATGAATGGATTTACATGTTAGATGAGTCTCGGCTTGTCACTCACCCGGATGGTCTTTTTGTCGTTTCCTAAAGGGTCTGATGACATGAGCGGATAAATTATTGGCATTTCAAAGCCGTCTAATAAGGAGTCTTGGGACAGAAATAACTGAGGGGGGTTTGTTTTCGATGCAGAGCTTCTAGTATCGTGGTTTTTAAAAGATTGCCTATTACTACTGTCAAGTGTATCCCTCATGGTTGTCGGCTCGCTTTTTCTCAAGCGTTAAGAACAGTTCTTTGCAAGGTGGTCGCCTAACCTGATTCTATTGATGCATGGGTTAGGTTGTTACTTTTTCCAAGATGCACGCTGTAGGTGTATAGGCCCAAGAATAGACAAGAACGTAGGTTCGGGAATAGAAAATCATTGCAACAAAGTTCTATACTTAAGTTAGTGGCATGAGGGGAAAGAAGATGATGATATTACAATGCTGGTTAAAAGTATATTAGATGGTTCCGCGTTGGGGTCCTTTGTCCAAGGTGGAGGTGATTTTCTTGAGGAGGGAACAACAGGCAACACCAACATCAAGCAATGTCTTCGCGAGGTTGTGGATGGACACTTTACAGCCGCAGTAAAAGTACTATCCTCCTCCTGTGTTGCTCTATATATAGTGATGATACTAATTAGAAGCCTTTGAGGCTAAGCATCCTTCCAAGCCACCCCCAACCATGCCTAGCATCACATTTTCTAAACCGTCCCCATGTACATAAGATTGCGAGTGTAATTTTGTATTGCATTAAATCAAATCCTAAAGGTACTTCATGCGGGAGAGATGGTCTGAGGGCACAACATATCTAGATGCATTATGTGGAGAGGGGTCTGCTACTGCCACAAGATCTCTAACTGGTCATCGCCTCGTTCGTGAATTCGTGAGAGAAAGTGGAGTTGTTCCCTATCTTGGCAGAGCATGTTGCTTCTCTCCTCATCTAACGTGCCTCTCCATAAACCAGATAAAGGGATTCGAACCCATTGCAGTAGGCAATATAAGGAGACGTTTGGTTTTCCAAGGTTGCTATGAAAGTTGGGTAAGGAAATGTCAAAAGTACTTAAGTGATTTTCAATTGAGGGGTCAGAGTAGTGTTCGGGAGGTGAGCTAGGTTATTTTACATAACGTCAATCGGGTGTTGAGTAAATATCACAATGATGGGTCTCTTGCAATGCTTACTGTGGATTTCTCGAATGCATTTAACCTTGTGGATAGATCGGCATTACTCCACGAGGTTAGGGTAAAGTGTCCCTCTATTTCTTTATGGGTGGATTTTTTATATGGGCAGGCATCGAGATTGTATATAGGAGACACACATATCTGGTCCCGCCCCTGGGGTGGCAGCAGGAGGCCCATTTGGACCTCTTTCTTATTTTGCTTTATATTGCACCCCAACTACATAAGATCAAGACAGTTGGCAAGCTTCTTCTTCATTGCTCGGTATCTTGATGATGGACTGTAAATGGAGATTCATAAAGAGTTAGGCTAGGGTGTTACATTATAAAGTGAGTGGTCCAAGTTTGGGTCTTGAACTTAATATTAAGAAAACAAAGATATTGGCCCTCGTGTAATGGTACGAAGCTTCGTGAGGGATTATTTCCTGTCGATGTTCGGAGTCCGTCTTTGGGTGTGAAGCTCCTCGGGGGAGCTGTTAGTAGAGATGCAGATTTCATTAGTGGGTTGGCTATGAGGAAAGCCGCGAATGTTGTGGATTTGATGAGTCTTCTTCCACAGTTACATGACCCGCAGAGTGAGCTCCTTCTGCTTCGATCATGTATGGGTATTGCCAAACTTTTTTTTGGTTTAAGGACTTGTCAACCTGCATACATGGAGGAAGCGGCCTTGTTTTTTGACAAAGGTTTATGTGGGTCAATTAAGAATATAGTGGTTTATGGAGGACCTTTCTTTGGAGACTTACAGTGGAGCCTTGCTTCTTTACCCATTCGTTTTGTTGGTTTGGGTTTGTACTCGGCAAAAGTGGTTTCCTTCTATGCTTTTTTGGCTTCGAGGGCTCAGTCTTGGGTGCTACAAGACCACATCTTACGTGACAGTGGCATATGTGGTATGGGTGATGATTATGTTTCTGCCTTAGCTTGTCTTCGTGATGCTATTCCAAGCTTTGATTTTAATGTTTTTACTAATAAGGAAACTGCCCCATCTAAAGCCCAACAAACATTGACGAGTGCCCTTTTCAGTGAGATGGTCAAAGATATAGAAGTCCGCTTTGACATGACTGTAAGACAGAAAGCAGTTTTTGAGTTTCTGCGCGCACCACATGCTCAAGATTTCTTACTAGCTATCCCCATAGACGGGCTTGGTCAACATATGTCACCGGTGGAATATCGTACTATCCTTAAGTATCGCCTTATGATTCTATTATTTCCGGTTGACGCGATATGTCCTATTTGTCGCAAGGCATGTTTGGATTCTTTTAGGGAACATGCAGTTCATTGTAAAGAGCTCCCGGGCTTCAAGTACCGATACGATCTGGTTAGGGACGTTCTCTTCAATATATGTAGACGTGCCGGGATCTCTGTCAGGAAAGAGGCACCTGTGAATTTCTTGATTGACCCATCAGACGGAAGATCCACACTCAGACCAGTTGAAATTTTAGTTTTTGGACGGGTTAGAGGGAAACATGCATGCGTTGATCTGACTGGGGTTTCTCCTCTCGTAGGGTTGAGCAGTCGGGGTTTTATTGTGGGGCAGACTGCTTTAAAAGCCACCTCGTGCAAAGTGACCAAACACGAAAAATCATGCGTTAAAAATCAACACGTGTTTATCCCCTACGTGTTTGATACATTTGGTTTCCTTGCACCTGAGGCGGTTGAGCTACTTACCAGAGTCCAACGTGTTATGAACAGCTATGTTATGACACCTAGATCCATAAACGTTGTATTTACTAGAATTGGCTTTGCAATACAAAAAGGGATAGCGGCGTAGCTTGTTGCTCGTTTGCCTTCTCCTACTATGTAATATTTTTTTTATATTAAGAATGTATTTAATCAAAACCTAATCTCTTCCATTAATTTATCAAGAACAACAATATATTCAAGAACATAAACATAAACTACACATCAACTAGTTTAAGTTTATA
>BQNB010174292.1:0-10834 GCA_026074375.1 Tanacetum coccineum
TAACCTTTTGCTTCTTCTCTACGCCAAAAACACAAAAGCCTAAGGCTTTTCTTTTCTTTCTTTCATGTGTACAGTCCAGGTAACCTATTATTTGGGATTCTTTTCATTTTGCCTTCCATTCAATCACTCATGGACTAACCCATAAAATTGCATCCATATATATTAACAAGCAGCATTACACACTACCCACTAGCAGCATAAACCATACTGTTCAAAAACCCTTTTGGTAGTTGTAACTTCATAAAAATCATAGGCAGTATTAAGTTACCTTTGTTCATCCCACTTCCTTTGGCAGTATAAACAATAAAACGAGCAGTACAAATATAACCATGAACCTACCACAATTTGCACATAACCACGAAGCTACATTCAAACACAAACACCATGCGTCTTATAAACTTCAATATCTAGAGCACATGCACAACAACACTAATATATGAGCAGCCTTAATCATGTACGCAGAAACTCTACAAATGAATTTGTTAAACAGGTCTAAACGCAATCACCAAAGACCCTAATAGAAGTACTAGCATATAAACCCTACATATTAGGGTTTTCATAACCGATCATATCATAAACTGCTATTTTACCTGACGACCAAGAAATCACATATCAAGAGAGATCCATATACCACGATTATGAAGCTGCCTGCTGCTTTTTTAAAGCTTGTTGTATAAACCTCAAACCATCAACCTGCTGCTATCAGAAACAAGACCATAGTGTCTATTCTTAAACCTTCTGGATGTTGTGACTTTAACAGCAAAAGCCATAGACTTTATACTCTATTTTCCGTATTAGGGTTTGATGACAAACCCTAGCTTTTTAGAATTCACTTATTATTGAAAAACAGAAAATAAAGCATGAACAAAACCTTGTACCAAACCCTAGATTAAGAGCCCCGTGGCTCTAATACCAATTGTGGAATCTAAAGATCATTTTAAGCTCAGATTGTTTAGATCTATATCTAGGAAAAATAACAATGAACATGAAAGAATGCATAGCGGAAATAGCATAATGAATAAAGTTATTTCAATAAGGTTTTTCATTTATATTATTCACTATTCACCCTAATTCTACCTTGATCAATGGTAGAACGTATTATCTAAACTATAACAAGGAATCAAAGATCCTTAAGGCTAAACCAACCAAACCTTAGGCGTCTACAATAAGACTTAATGCCTAGAACACACACACACTTTCCTAGTGTTTACATCTTGACACGCACAAAAAAGTACACGCATGATATCTCTTTATATAGTAGAGATATCTAGGTTTACATAGGATAAGTATAAAGATAAATCTTTTAAACATTTAAGTTTATCTTCTGAATCTTCTATCTGAATAAGGAGATCTTCTAGTATCTTCAAAATCTTCCATCTTTTGAAGAATTACAGCTTTACATTTAAGTCCTTTTGTTTCATTCTTTTATTCACTGTCTTATTAAATCAAGAATCACAACAATCACTTATTGATCCCAATGAACAGATCTTAAACTCCTTAGCTTGATGTAAGGTTTAGTATCCTTAGATAAATCCAAAGGTACTAAGACTGAAACTTTGAGTGTATGATATAAATTATGCGGAATCTAGTTTATACCACTAAAAAGAATAAAGAAAAAATATGTTTGAGACACAAAATTATAACCAAAACAATAAGCTATAATATATTAATACGAACACTCTTTGACAGTGTTAGGGTTTACAACCTTGAAGCTATGTAAAACTATGAAAGACTAATATGTATTATCTATGCCTTAGGATGCGTATAATGATAATGCATATCTATTCCTAATTTAACTCATGCATATCATAATAGCAGTACTAACTATACAAGACTAGCCTTGCACTATCTATTAATACAACAAATATTAATTTATACTGGCAGGTACTAACAATGTATGTGGCTCTGAGTACTAAACTAATATAAATTAACAGTACTAATACTTTGGACTGTTTTCACGAATCTTCATCATCAATCAACTCTGAAACCAATAGTAGTAAATTAGTTACCAGCAGTAGTAGTAACTCAGAATCCCAAACAATCCTCCCTTAAACTTGATATTTACTTGTCAATCATAAAGTTTCTTCACTGTAAGCTCCATAAACACTAGGAGGATGTATCCAAACACTTTACTACTCTTTAAGCAATGATTTGATGAACTTGATAAGCTCAAATGCCATAGTACTATCTTCTTCAACTTTTAACTGCAAGTTCAGCATCTTCTCCAGTAATTCCTTGATTAGAGGGTACTTCTTCTCCACTTGATATTAAATTTCCATGGGTTTGTACCATCCATAAACAGAGTGTGAACTTCACAACTTTCATACAATTTCCATCTCAGCAATTTCCAATCCAGTTGATTCATCCATAGTTCATCTTTTTCATCTGGGTCAAATATCATCCTTAGATCTCCCCAAAGCAACAAATCATATCCTTTAAGAGGATGATCTTAAAACCTTTCCTGAACTAACCTGTATAGATCATTCAAGTCTTGCTTGTCAAGTCTTCTTAAGAAGGCTTGTGCGTATCCATGATAGCTTAAACTTCCATCAGCTCTGGTTAATTTATAAACATACATGTCTTTTGCTTCCATCTTTCCCAGGCACACTGAAATTCCCCCCTTTTTCACAATTCACAATAGGAAATTTTCTGGATAGTGGCTCATAGTCCACTTTACTGTCATCATTAGAAATTATCTTTAAACTTAACCTAAGCTCTTCCTTCTCCTTCTCATACTCTGTTGCTTCTTCTTCTGTAACATCCTTTGCAGATTTCATCACTTTTGGTTTCTTTGCAGACTGTGTTACATATGATCCTGCAACTCTTTTCAATCTTTTACCTGACTTCTGAGCTTCTTTCTCTGAATCCATTGGTGTGAAATCATGAATCCTCTTTTGCTGTCTTTCATACAACCCCTGGATTTCTTCATAAGACTTTCCTTTCAGCTGACTGTGTTTGTAACCACCCATTGTTTCTTTAGAATAAGTCCATCTAAGATTTCCTAACTGTTGTTTTAGTAGGTGGTTTGTTTCTGATTGCCTCTGCTCTTTCAACTGCTAACTGTTTCTTTCTCCTTTTAAAGAATTCTGCCAATAACCTGGCCCTTTCTTTAATTGTATACTTCTGTTGTTCTTCTTGTGTCATTCTAGCAGCCAGTTCATAATCAGCATCCATCCTTGCTTGCACCTCATCAAACATTTTAGCTATAGCAACCTTAGAAGCCTCTTCTTGTCTTTCTTTTTCTACTCTGAGTTCTTCATCTAATTCTGCTTGAAGTCTTAAGGCTACTTCAGCAACTTTTTCAATTTATACATCACCTTGAACCTTATTCTTTGTCTTTTCTACAGATTCAGTCTCTTGTAGAATACCTTTACCTTTGTCTTTAGGATCAATGGTTAGAAGAGGTTGAAGTGTAGTTATTGATCTGATTAGTCTAGGAGTTTCTTCCACATCTCTGAAAGCAACTCCTTTTTCCTTTGCTTTCTCACTCCTTATCTTTACCAAAGTCTGAACAATGGTAAGATCTTCATCATCATCAAATATAGTTGTTGTTGTAGGAGGAGTAACTGGAGTAGCAACACTAACATTCACAGGAACACTAGCAGTACTAACTTCTGGCCTATCAGTACTAACTGTCTCTCCTTCAACATTTTCTATATCATCATCAAGTTCATTAAAATCACTAACTTGAAACATTGGCTTTGTCTTGTTACATGTCCTACCCTGTTTGGATGCATCCTCCTCATCCAAATCATCATCAGAATTCTAATCCTCAATGACTGGAGGTCTAAAGTTGTTTTTCCTAACAGTTTTAGGTTCTACTCAGAATTTGAATTGGAAGAACTTCCTGAAGATGTATATGCCATTAATGCATAGTTTGTTGGATGCTCTTCTTCAGCTTGGTAGCTCCAATCATACCCTCTAATTCCATCTTGAACAAACAAGGCATTTTTAGTAGGAGTTTCCAATGTCACAGATCTTCTTCCATTCTCTCTTCCTTTGTTCTCCTGATTCCTTAGAAGTCTACACACTCTTGCAAAGTGACCATTTTTATGGCAATTGTAGCATTCCACTTTTGACCTGTCAAATCCAATTCTTTGACCATTTGCATCCAAATTCCTGCCTGTTCTCTTGATGAATCTTCTAGCTCTGATTGTCAACATAGCCATCTCCCATTGTAGATCCATTTCTTCAAGGTCATCTGGATCAATTTGTTCTAGGTCCTCATGTGCAAGTTGAGGAGAATTGGGCTGACTTGCTAGGAAAGCACAGATCACAGCATCACTAAGGTTATCTCCAGATCTAGAGTTAACAGGATTTCCTTCAGTATGAGCAGTACTAACTCCATAAGCAGTGTTATCTGCTTCATTTGTGCTGCTGTTGCTATTAGTGCTGTTGGAGGACACAAAAGCCACATTTTGTTGATTTTGGCTTGTACTTGATGATCTTGTAAGTTCAGTTTCATATATCTTCAAGTTGTTGTACAAGTCATCTAAACTGATGGTTTCTATTTCCACTTTGTTCCTCCAGATCAAAGCACGAGTCTTCCATTCAGATGGAAGACTTCTCAACAGTTTTAAGTTCATGTCCTCTTGTGTAATAACTTCGCCTTGAATCTCTAACTGACTAATAAGTTTTTGTAACCTATCAAAAGTTTGATCCATTGTTTCTGAGCTTGATCCTGAAAAGTTCTCATATTGTTGTTTGAGAAGTGTCTTCTGAACTTTCTTGGTTTCCTTGTTTCCTCCATACCTCTTCTCCATGGCTTCCATGAGCAATTTTGCATCTTTATATGAATGGAACTTCAATTGATCCTTATTTGGGAGTGCCATCAACAGAGTTCCTCTAGCTTTTATCTCATTCCTCCTGTCCTACTTTTCTTCTGCAGAAGTAGGTTTATATTCCTGCTCAACTTCTCCAACAGTTCTCTTCAGCACTTTGTTACCATTTAGAATTACTTCCCAGAGGGAGTAATCAGTCATGAGAAAGTATTGTTCTATTCACATTAACCAGAGATCATATTCCCCTGGGTTGAGGATAGGAAGTCTTGCAGTTAGAGTTGTAGAAGTAGTTATTGCCTCCATCTTATCACTGAGAAATAGATCTAGTATATATTGTTTGTTTCTTCTTATTCAAACCTTCACAGCAAGCTCTGATACCACTTGTTGATCCCAATGAACAGATCTTAAACTTCCTAGCTTGATGTAAGGTTTAGTATCCTTGGATAAATCCAAAGGTACTAAGATTGAAACTTTAAGTGTATGATATAAACTATGCGGAATCTAGTTTACCACTAAGAAGAATAAAGAAAAAGTATGTTTAAGACATAGAAATATAACCAAAACATTAAGCTCCAATATATTAATACGAACACTCTTTGACAGTGTTAGGGTTTATAACCTTAAAGCTATGGAAAACTATGAAAGACTGATATGTATTATCTATGCCTTAGGGTTCCTTTTATACACCAAGGAAACCCTAATAGGCTTACAAAACGCGTATAATGATAATGCATATCTATTCCTAATTTAACTCATGCATATCATAATAGCAGTACTAACTATACAAGACTAGCAACACTAACTATTAACTAATAGTATTAACTATACTGGCAGTACTAACAATGTACTGGCAGTACTAACTAATATAACTAGCAGTACTAATGACTTAGACTATTTTCATGAATCTTCATCAGCAGCATCAACTCTGAACCTGTAGTAGTAAATTAGTACCAGCAGTAGTAACTCAGAATTCCCAACAAGAGTCTCTTAGAAATCAAAGGAACATTTTTAGTAAAAATACGTGATGACGCCTTCAAATGAATTGATGGAGAAAACGTGTTTACACACATCAATAAATTTCTTAAAATAGTTGAGCCGCTCAAACTAAGAGAACTAAGTCATGATCAGTTTAGACTTAGTGTCTTCCCTATCTCACTCTCAGGTGCCGCAAGCGAATGGTTTAAAAATGAATGTATCAGCACTATTGATACTTGGGAAAATTTAGTTGAGAAATTTGTTCAAAAGTTCTACCATCTTTTTGATCACATTGAAGAAGAGAAAGAGCCAATCTGGTCCAACTACACTGTGCAACATTGGGTTTGTTTTCAAGATAGGTTATGTGAAGGTCTCCTTACTTTCCTAGTTCTAGTGTTTAAATACCCTAAAAGCCTTGCTATTATTGAGTTTTCCAAACCAAGAACCCCTCATCAGCTTTCCCATCAATTTGACAGGGGGATCTAAGGTATTAAGAATGGTCATAGGACACCCAAAAGGTGGCATAAAACTTATACTAGGTGGTCTACCATGTAAATATTCATTAAGGTGTCTTGTTGTGAGGCTTAGTCACTAAAACCCTATTCTGAACATAGCAAGCAGTATTAACTGCTTCATCCCAAAATGTAGTAGGTAAGAGTGAATCTGCTAACATAGTCATAGCTGCCTCTATTAGTGTCATATTCTTTCTTTTAGCAACTCTATTTTGTTGTGGAGTTCTAGCAACACTGAATTCCCTCTTAATCCCTTTCATCCTACAGAACTAATTCATGTCATTATTTTTAAATTCAGTTCCATTGCCACACTTGATGATTTTAACCTTATGATTTCTTTGGTTTCAAAGACCAATTATATAAAAGTTTTAAGGATCACTCTAGTTCATCTTATGTGGACAAAAAGAAAACCCAACTTAACTACTAAAGTCATCAGTAAAACATAAGAACAAATATGTCTTGTAATTGATATTCCTTACAAGATTTGTTGGTCCAATTAAGTCCATATGCAACCATTTTAGGGTTGGCTGATAAAGCTCATAAGCTTGGTCTTACAAGAGGCTTTGTGTTACTTTCCCTTCTGACAAGCAACACAAGTATGGACATTTTCAAAAAGCTTTGAAGGCAATACTCTTACAAGGTTTCCCCTCACAAGTTTATTCATAGTTTTAAAGTTTAATGACCAGGCCCCTATGCATAAAGATTGACTCATCTAGTTGTAGCCTTGCCAAATAAACAAGTCAAACCTCCTAAAGGAACAAAATTCTTTAGATCAAAACTGTACATGTTGTCATGTCTAGGAACTTTAAGCAAGACTTGACTTTCATCAAGTAGCTTAATGTCAAAAGATAGAACAAGACATTAAGTCTTAGTGAAAAGAACACTGTTTTTCTTGTCACACATTTATGAGACAGAGAAAAGGTTAAACTTAAGTTCCTTTACAAAGTATAAATCTTCAAAGTCTAATTTACTAGTCCTAATTTTACATTTTCTAGTAATTTTACCTCCTTTAGGACTTCCTCCAAATGCAACAAATCCACCATCAATTTCTTGATAATCTGTAAGGAATGACTTGTTTCTAGTCATATGCCTAGAGCATCCACTGTCAAAAATACCTTTAATCCTCTAATGTATTTGTGGATTACATGTAATCCAAAAATAACGAGGATTAGTTTTCTCTTGGGGACCCTTAAGCCATTATTTGAATTGAGTATGCCTTGTAGATCAACAATAGCAAATCTTTTAAGCATGTATGATCCACTGTCTTTAGAGGTATGGTCAATAACATTTCCTGTTGGTCACCAAATCTAGCATGCTGAGGACTTAATAGCATTTTCCCCATTTCCCTCAATAGCACTAACTACTGCTTTTGGTCCAGCAGTAGTTACATTGTTAACCTTAACAGTATTAACTTTTTCATTAAAATTATTGGTTTTTGCTGCTGATTTTTAGTTAAAAGCCCTTCTTACTGGCGAATGTGCTTTAAAATAAGAATATGTTATGGGTAATGCATCATTCACTTTTGGTTTAGGGGCAACAGTATTAACAAGCCTAGTAGTACTAATTGATGCTGCTGGTCTTGGAGAGCTTTGCTTAGTAGCATTAACTAGTACTTGTCCTGACTTTGTTGCAACTGCTGTTGGAACAAAATTCCTTTTAGGATGTGGGTGGGCGTCAATTTATTTTGGTGGTTTCACACTTGAGATTGTTCCATACCTGGTTCTAATTTCCCTTTGACCAGTAACCCTTCCTTTATTATTCAACACTGGTTTTTCTACCATTTTATTTTCATGAAAATCACAGTCTTTGATTAAATGGTTGAGACTTCCACATACAAAACAATCTTTCTTTATAGACTCAAAACCATTTCCTAGTTTCTGAGTCATAATCCCATTCTAGTTTCTTCTATTATCCCTAGGACTTTGACTTTTCCTAGGATACTCTACTTGCCTATGTGTGTTTTCTTATTAAAAAGCTTTAAACATTCTAAACCAATTTGACAAAATTGATTTTAGTAAAAACTTTTGGTTTTGTTAGATCTGATTTAGGGTACTAAACTCACTTCATTATCACTATCAGTGTCCTATTCTTCAATTAAGGAGCAATTAGACCTAAAACCGTTTTAAGCTTTTTCTACAATATCCTTAATAGTCTGAGAGATGATAGTTTTAGTTTTACTCATCTTTAGTTTTTTAGAAGAATAATTCTTAACACAGCAAATGGGAATTAAGTCAGGTCTTGAGGGCATGTAGTTCCCAGTGTATGGGAGGGGGGAACTACTTGAAACCTTCACCAATTTTGAATCTATCATTTTAATGGACTATCATCCACAATCATTTCTATACTGTTACAAACATTATGAACCACTTTCCACTCTTCATTCATTTGACTATCATAACAAAGACAGTTTTGTCTTTACGCACTTATTTGACTATTAATCAGGTTTAGTTAGATTCTTTGAATGATTCTTCAAAATGTTCTAGGATTTAAGTTTAAATTAGTCTTTCTCTTTTAAGCATTCTTATAACTGATTTTTAAGGTATTTGATAGAAAATTATCTTTCAACTTGGACATCATACTTTAAAATTGCCATATATTCTTCATAAACAGCTTCATTTTTTCATGAATCAACTATCCATTGCTTCTAAATGATTCTAATCCCATTTAGTAACTATAATCTAATTAGAGTTAAATAAGAGCTTTCACGTTTGTTTGATTCATTACTATTTTTCTGAGTGTTTATATGTTTTTATCGCAATCTTTTAGTGCACATTGTACTCAGAGTATAAACTTGATGTACTTGGATGAACCTTGGGATGTTATAGGCTTTTTGAGCAAAGTTTTGTGATGCCTTCTTCAAGCCTGATAGCTCCAAATTCATAGCCACCTATCCCATTATTGAAAACCAAGGCATTTGTTGTTGATGTATCCACTGGTGCATTCCTTATTGGACAGCATCTATATTTCTAATACCATCGATTCCTTGGTGCCTGCATTCTCTAGCAAAATGACCCTCTCTATGGCAGTTGTAGCATTCAACTTTGTTCATGTCAAAGCCGACAGTTCATTTTCATTTAATCAAATTTCCTTCATGTCTTCTTTATGAAACCTCTTAACTCTATGATATGCTTGCCCTTGCCATTGAGATCAATTTCTTTAAGATCATCAGCATCAATCTGTTCCAAATCTTCATAGTCTAACTGTAGGGCATTAGACTGGTTAGAAAAAAAGAAAATATGACATCATCAGCATATGATGTAGTAGAAGCTTGATCCTTAGAACTAGCAGTAGAAACACTATGAGCAGTATTAATGTTCATTAGTAGTGCTAGGGTATCTGATGAGACAAAAGCCACATTTTAAGAATTTGAGCTTGAACTTAATTTGCCTTTGATCTCAGATTCATACACCTTCAAATTATTATACAAATCATCCATGCTCAATGTGTCAAGATCAGATTTGTTTCTCATGATTAAAGCAATATTGTTCCAAGCTGATGGTAAGCTTCTTAACAACTTCAGATTTGCATCCTCCTGAGAGATTAACATATCTCCATGGATTACAGTTTACTAAATGAGGCTTTGAAAACTTATCATAGGTTTTATCCAGTCCTTCTTGACTTGATGCATCAAAGTTTTCATAATTCTTCTTGAGAATGGTCTTCTACATTTTCTTTGATTCCTTTGTTTGCCTCCAAACCTATTCTTGATAGCTTCCCATAGGGGACTTTGCATCCTTATAGGCATGAAACTTCAGTAGGTGCTCATCAAGAATGGCTAGCATAAGAGTGCTTTTTTGCTTTTAGTTCATTTTTCCTTGCTAGCTTTTGTTTAGCAGTTTTAGGAGGAATAGGACCTTCAACACCAGTACTAGCTAATGCAATTGGTGAAACTGAATCACCATTTACTATAACCTCCCAGAGGGCATGATCAGTGAAGGTGAGGTATTGTTCCATCCTCATGCTCCATAGATCATACTCCCCAGTTTTGAGTACTGGAAGTTTTAGTGCAGACGTCGTTTGGGTAGTTTCTGATTGTGGCTCCATCTTTTCTTTGACGAACAGATCTTGAGTAGAGTTAGAGTTCTTCTTATTCAAAGTTTCTCAACAAGCTCTGATACCACTTGTTGATCCCTTTTGAACAGATCTTACTTAGCTTGTTAAAGCTTAGTTGTGGTGGATAGATCCAGGACAACTATAACAGAAACTAAGATTGTGAATACTACAAACTATGTGGAAACTAGTTTGTAATACTAAGAAGAACAATGAAATAGTAAAACAAGATCTTTACTAAACTTTCAATATATTGAAAACTATTTGAGTTACAAAATAGATATGAATACTAACTATGAGAAATGACTTCTAGATCTATATTACTAACTATGCCTTAGGGTTTATTTTATACACCAAGAAACCCTAATAGGCTTACAAAACGCGTCAAGTGATCAATGCAAATCTATTCCTAATATATCTCATACATATCACTTTAGCAGTACTAATTATATAACTAATAGTACTAACTATTATAACTAACAGTACTAATAAACTAACAGTACTAACACTTTGTAC
>BQNB010174293.1:0-13272 GCA_026074375.1 Tanacetum coccineum
CGATTGATCATCATTCCTAAGAGTGATCTCTCCTTCGTAAACATCGATTAAAGCATGAGCCGTCCTAAGAAAGGGTCGCCCAATGTTAGGTTCACATAAATGGACCCGAACAAAGAAGCTTCGGTCACTCGAAGATACAAGACAAAAGTGTAGCTCGAAAGACAATGTTAATTAATGTTTATTATGTATACGGGCCAAGATGTAAAAAGCCCAAAAGAAAGCCCTCAAAGGCAAATCCTAGTTAGTATAAATACACCTAGTTTAGTCAAAAATTAGGTTAGCCATTCCATAATTTTTCATCTTTAGAGTTTGTAGCAACTCTTAGTTTCTTTTTCCAATCATCAATAAAGTTCTTAATTTTATGCATCTTGATCCTACACTTAATTGTTAAGGATTCGTATGAATGATCTAGGAACCTACAAAAAAGATGATCAAGGCGAAGTCGAATTTACAATATTAGTTTATGTTTTGTATTTTTAATTATCTATGTAACGTTTATAATTCCGTACGTTTACGTTTTTAATAATCTATGTAATTGATTTAATTTATAAATAAAAAACTTTAATAATAAATTGGGTTGAAAGACGAGGGAGTGGTGACCACTAGGGGTGAAATGTCAGAAGAAGCGAGGGAAGTTTTTTCCAGAGATGAAGCTGAGTTAACACTGAGTTGGATGGTGAAAGGTGGTCACAATTACTTATAGTCTTATACTAATTCAGATTCTTTATGTCACTACTTTATTAACGTATAAAAATTTGTATGATATTATTAAATGTTAGGTCTCGATTTATCTTGAATCATACAATTTAGGAAGGTTTAGAATAGAGACAATTACGAGAGGAAGGCAAGACTTTCACAAATTTCCAAATTTTATAAAAAAGAGAAATTGGAGGGAAAGTGAGTTTGTTACAAGCCTTAACCACCTAATGTTGATTAGGTGGGTATTTATAGAAGAGGGAGGTTAGCTTCCCTTCCTTTATTTTCCTAATTTTGCAATCTAGTCCATATTCTTTGAATAATATGCTATTTTTCACTTTTAGCATATTTCTCCTTATTACAAACTACTTTCTACTTTGTAAAATAAAGACTAAACACTAATAATAAACAAAACCACTTAAAGTATCATAATCGAAACTTTTATGATCCTAACAATCTCCCCCTAAGGGTCGATTATTTTAGGCGTTCCCTTCTTGATCTTAGTGGTCTTCAATTTACGTATATTTCCCAACGTGTCATTTGATCACGATTCTTCAACCGTTCTTCAATATCTTCCTCAAACAGTTACAGGTAGTCAACATCTTCTTTACTGAGACTTGGAGTCACATAACCATGCTTCACATTGTTATTGTAGCTTTTCAACCCTTCCAAGACTCTTTTTAATGTAGCATCACCAAACTTATGAATCTATTGATGTCTCATCACTCTCTTTTCTTTCTTGTTGTTCTTGTATATAATGTCATATATTAGTTCAGAGACGATAGAGAACACCTTGTACTTCTTAATGCATGGGAAAATAATTGTTGGTGCGTTAAGATTGACCTTCTGTTGATAGCTTTCCACACCTAGCTGGAAATCATGTACTCTTTCCCAAATCACTTTACTCCTAATGAAGACTGAGAATGACCACAATAGTCTAGTCTCAGCATAGTCATCTACCTTACCGTTAACAGCTAACAGATACATATCCTCAATATTATTCTTGTTGACGTTCTTGTAATCTGACTATGTGATTGACACTATGCTACCATCTGCTCTTCTTACAATAATCTCTGTTATAAACTTGTGCTCATGTCCTAGTTCCTAATAAGTCTTGATGATTTGAACAGTCTTTGAATTTTAGTAGACTACTTCCTTTGGCATTCCGGGTTCTTTTTGTTTCTTAATGTAGAAGATCTTTGAATGTGGATTCTTCCAATGTTCGACACTATATCGAGCATAAGGATTAAACTTCTTCACATATTTATCTACCCATCTGGAAGTTCTTTCTTCAATATCATCATCAGGAAAGATAACTGCAGGAAACTTGCGTAGAGACATCACGTCTTCTAGGTCCCGAGTTCCTTTCTTTAAGTACAATAGAACTTGATTAACCAGAGATAGTGCAGGAGCTTTGGGATCTATTTGGCAGCTTTAAACAACTGGAGTGGGCTTTTGTGGATATGGTAAGACTAAGATTTCTTTTCTGCTTTCTCACACAATGTCATTCTTCAAGAAGTTTTGCATCTGATCAATGTGGTATTGATGCTCATCTCCTGAAGTGCATCGTTGTCTCAACATCTCATTAACAACTTTGCGTAGTTTTGCTTCATCAACAGTTTGTGACATTTCTTCCACAAGTTCTTGTGACACTTTCTCAGTAGGAAGCTCATCATCATCTGTGGCATAAGAATCCGTCCAAAAATCAAAGTCATCTAATTGTTCTTGATTACCTGACGTTGATGGACCTGGTTCACTTTCATTGACTTGGCCAGATGACGATTCTCCAAGCACATAGGTTCCATGCTCAAACGTCTTCTGCCTCTTTGCACTATTCTCCCCCTATGGATGAGCATCATCATAAGAATTGTCCTGATCTCTTAGGTGAACGACAGAAGGTCTACAAGGAGTATTTGACACATGAAGTCTTTCAAACTTGTACTTGAGTGCGAGCCAAATAGGTAAATCATCCTGTTGCAGCTGAGGATTGTCTTTCATAGTTAGATATAATTGATATTGTTGTTCTTGTGTAGAAGTTGGGCTGGCTTGAGTTGGGTGCACATGCAAAATATGTCCTGACAGAAGAATCAACCTGAGAAGGAATATGGTGAGTGATAGCATTGTTAATTTACGAATAAATCTATGCCCAAAGATTCTCACATTCATCTGCCCGAGATTCTCACGATCTTGCTGATCGCAATATGTAATCATCTTTTGCTTCATCAACTTGATTATGTTGGCCGGAAGATTCTCACGATCTTGCTGAATCGCATATGTAATCCACTTTTGCGACATCATCTTGATTATGTAGTATTTCCATTATAAGCCTTGTGCAACGTATACTGGAACTTGTGTCTTGGTTAGTTCATGAACACGAGCATCTACCATTTTGGGCAACGACTCTTCCATGACTTCTTGTAAGTATTAAGCAAGCACATGAAACTTCTTTCTTGGCATGAACATTTTCTTTAGATGTTCAAACAAATATCCGTAGCATCCTTGTAGCTCATCAAAGAAACTCTTGTAGCATTTGAAACGTCCAGTCTTGGGTTTAAACAAGGATAAGATATGTTGTGAAGCAGATAATTTTAGTTTTGGGGAAGATGATGATGGTGTAGAAGATGAAGGTTTTGGATCAGTTACCGTCAATTCTTGGAGTTTTTCAATATCCTAAGATATGAGAGTAGAATGAATCCTAGGGGATCTAATTGTTGTAGGGGATGGTGTATGCCTAGACTCCTTTACATTCTTCTCTTTTTCTCTTCTTTTCAACTTAAAATCATCATCTGCTGACTCTTCCTCCTCTTCATTAACATTGACTAGTTGTACTTCAGTAGTTATCTCCACCTCCAAACTTTCCTTATTACTCCTGGGCTCTAAACCTAGTGAGGATCATTTTGATTATCATTTTGCCTAAGGGTAGAACTATCAACCTCAACATTTGCTACATTCTCCATTCCTTCTACCAGTTTCTCAATCTCCTTAGTGATCAAATGCTCCTCAACTTTTTGTACATTTTGCTTTGCTTCAAGTTCATCATGACTTTTTTGCTCAGCAATGCCTTAGTTGAATTGTATCTTGTAAGATTATGTCATCAGCCTCAGCAGTAGTTAGGATTGGTGTTGGTGGAGTAAGTCGAGTTGATCGTCTTCGAGTATTACGAAGTCTAATAACAGTAGACTTTTGTGGAGCACTTGATTCTCCTTTATCCACATCAGGGTTAGGTGTCCTAGGGGCGCTAGTTGTCCTATGCATTCCCTGGGTAGACTCAATCGGTTGTGACTGAGTCGTAGGAACATCTACCCCAAACACTACAACATACATTCGATAAGCTCCATGAGCTTTACCTCATCAGATATCATTCAACTTAGAATCTTCATTCCAACTCCTGCCTTTTTCTTTCCTGAATTGAATATGCTTTTAACCATCTCATCATCTTCCAAATTGTAATTGTAACACCCCCAAAAATGTGTCGCAGCGGAAATATGTCAGGGGGCGTTACTTCATAATACAATAGCGCAAGATACAAGAGAACGACCTCTAAATGTGTCGTTTGTAAAACAATCTCGTTGATTTTCTGAAATCAAAATAATAGTTGTCCCATAATTGCATCACCATGAAAAACTTGAATGTAAGACTCCAATGCACATCAAATATCCAAGCATCTAATTCACCTGAGAAAAACATGCTTAAAAGTGTCAACATTAAAGTTGGTGAGTTCATAGATTAGTTTAAATATGAATAAGTTTCAACAAATATATTTATCCACTGTGTCATCATAGTACCATGTAAAATGTTTGTAAATATGCACGACCCGTTTTACGTCACAAAAAAGTACCAATCTTATCCCAAATATTTTTATAAATAATGCATGACAAATTTAACGTCACCAAAGTGTTCCAAGTATGTATGTGTCGGGGGGGCACTGTAGTCGCCCAACTTGATCAGACATGTTATAATCGTCTCGTTTACTCTGGGGTGATAGCTAATCACTACCGACCGGGGATTGTCAATCCCGATAGATCTATTTCATTAACCTACGCGCAGACAACATGTATAATCGTTCGTTTGGCCAAGTGATAGTAAATCACTCGACGGGGAATTTCAATTCCCTCAAATAAGATCTGATTTCATAAACTTTCTGCGCTCACCTCCAAGTGATTTACAGTCATCGACACTGTGACGTAGACGTGTTGTATGTACCCGATTTTCGGGCAGTGAGTAGTGTCCTAGTGATACATATAATGTGTTCCATCATGGTGTTCAATCTGCAACACCGGGCATGTAACGTGTTGCCCCGCAAGCGTCAAAAACAAATGTGATCCGAAATCATTTCAAATGTTAATGTATGCATCGTGACCCAAAAATAGGGTCTCAAATAATGTATCTTAGGAGATATGCAAATAAGTATGTAAAACAATTTGACAATCAACCATGTACATCTTGTGTTGTAATGAATTGCAAAATCAAGTAGGTGAACCAAAAAGTGTAGAATAGTATGTAAAAGACATTGTAAACGAACATGTAAACAAGTTGTATGAGCATGTATTCTCCCCCGAGATTTGTAAAGTAAATGTAAAACAAGTGAAAGAGGGGGCTATAATCTCACATCGTTGATGAAGAAACGATTTAGTCGGAATGTACACAATGAGTACAAGACGAAACGGGAACTTAAAACGTTCGATCAAGAAGTTGCGACTAATCTTAACAGCTATGTCCACTAGCCTAGGTGATGCGTTTGGGTTTTCGTATGAATGATTATGTATCACGACACGTTTTAAAAAGATTTAGATTTTAAAGTTGTAATAGTTTGTGGCTGGTTAAGTAAATAAAAATTAAAAGTAGCAACGTTTTTGTTGTAAATATTTATTTGATATATATTACCATAGTGAAAACATACCCAAGTGTATAAATCACATCGTGAATTATATAACAAAGATACACACCAAAGGAATAACTCGAAGTGTATTTAGTACATCGACTGCGTATATATTTTAAAATGTGACAATTAAATAAATATGGTCTAATCATATAATCTCTTCTGGTATTTATTTAAGAAATGTGATTAAAATAAATGACTAAATTAATTTGACATGCGCCGTTTAATATCCCCAAATGATTTAATAGAAAGTTCATTTTAAAAATAACGCATATGTTATAAGAATTGTGGACTAGATAAATGATAATCTCTAAAATTATAGTTCTCGCTTGGTTTATCGGGCTCAACATGCATTTATATAATTCTTAAGACGATCCAAAAAATAATAAAATAAAGTAAAGTTTGTAAAAGTTCGTTAAGATGTAGCGATTTAATAAAAATTTCTCGGCCTTGGACTATACATTTATTTTTTGTTTTCCATGTTAACAATAGTTACCATTTCTTTTCAATTGAATCATTCCATGTTGCAAACCCACAACAGATCTTTTTAGCAGTTATTATAAAACACAATACGGAAAATACTAAATAAATATTTATTTTAAACAATACCAGTTAGATCGTTTAATATATATATTCATATATGAATACTTTTAAATTTTACGTCCATTAAATTAATACCTAACGCCTCCCTTTGTGCGGTTTTAAAACCCATACAAAACACGCCTTAGTGTTTTTATTCTACTTAATAAACAAAACGCCCTATTGGCTGTTAAACCCATTCGAAACAAACACCCTCGGCTGTCCCGAATCAAACGCACCCGATGTGCTGCCAACCAACCAAACACACCCTTAACCCGCCTCTATACACAAACCGTCGCCCTTCGTGAGCGTGTCAACACATAACCAGGAAGTTTTTAGCCCAGCTGTTGTGTACCAAAAACAAACGCACCTGATGGTGTTTAGACACGCCAAACACACCCTCTTCCGGCTGTCACAGCCAAACAAGCACCCCCTGTTGTTACAACCTTAACCAAAAGCCCCTACTTACCGGCTCATGTTAATTAAATTATTGTCAAAACCAAATACACGTTTGGCGTATTTCACACGCCAACCCAAAACGCCACCTGGTGGCGGGACTAACCCAGAAACAAAACACACCCCTTTTGGGTGTTGTATACGCATAACCAAAAACAACCCTTGTTTAGTTATACATTCTTTGACAGAGGTGTAATTATCCAAGGTAGATGAAAGGGTGATGGAGTGGATAATGGTTTACGGGGCTGTATGGTAGAGCCGCCGGGGTGGTGGATTGGTGGCTGTGGAAGCTATGTTGGTGGGGCGACGAGTGATGGATGGTTCGGTGTGAGTTGTGAGATGGAGGCGGTCCGAAAGTTGGCTGTGGTGTTTTGGACCATGGAGGAGATGAATGATGGCTATGGTGGCTTGGTGATGATAGCAACGCGGCTGCCATGGCGGTGTGGGCGCGGGATGGGGGGGCTGCTGGGAGGTGGATTGCTCGGTGGTGGTGAAGGGATGTGCGCGCGTGTTGTGGCTTGTCCGATTGATGGGGGGGGAAGGCAGGCGTAGGCAGCGAGTAGTGGTGGGGATTCGGGTAGTCCGGTGGTGGGTAGAAGTGTTTTTTGGTCTTCGGCGGGGATAAAATAAATTATCAAATATAAACAAACTTAGCCGGAAACTTTTCCGGCGGCGGTTGGCCGGAAAAGATGGCGGCGGCGGTGGCCGGAAAAGATGGGAGGGAGAGAGGTTGAGGGTGAGTGTGTGTGTATATGTATGGGATGTAAATGAAAGAAAAATGAAGAAAATTTTTATATATATGAAAAGTTATAATTAAAGTGACATGTAACTAATAGTGTGGGGGTTAAAAGTGTTGATAACTTTTTATAATGTTTTTATTAAACTATCAGGTTCGGGATTCGTCATTGAGGACTTCTTACGGTCGGTTCAAATCTCGACAAGCATTGCGCAGTTTTCCAAATCATTTTTCTGATAAAAATGAGTATTTATTTGATATTATTTCATAAATATTTTCATATCATTTATAAATATTCGTTATTTATTTAGTGAATTGGTTAAAAATAAAAGAAATTTTAGCTCGGATATTTCCTTGTTATAACAACGCTTAATAAGAAAATAATAAATTAATTTTTATATAATATTTTTATTAATAAAAGTGATAATTAAAACATATATTTAATTATTTTTTAGTGTCTTGTTCAGTGCTTGAAGGTTATTCGTTTTTAAAATGTTTGTGGTGCTGTTTTAGCTACCTTTTCGGATCGTTTTCATTTTCCGGGGCAAAACTGAAAAGTGCCAGAATGCCGTTTTACATTTAAATTGCTTTAGAGTCCGAGTTGTGAAAACGTGCTTTAGGTGGTCGTTCTTATAAGTCAAGCCAGACTTCTAAAAGTCAACGATTGAAATAGTCATTCAAAAATTCGAAAATTCTCGGATGTTACAGTACCTTCCCCTTAAGACAATCTCGTCCCGAGATTTAAATTGCCGTTTATCGATTTGTGGGTCCAAGAAAGAATTAAGGTTTATACTCTTCTAAACAATGACGCTGATAACTCATTCAGCAAATCTGATGTCTCGACATTTCTTAATATCCATAAATTTTGGCTAGGTTGACCAGAATATCCAATCCATCAAAATGGGTATCTCAAAATATATCATTACAGCCCTTATGACTAGTATACCCGCGGCATAGGAAAAGTCTCATTGTAGTGAAACCCTCAAGAAGAAAGTGTAGTCGCACTGTGAGTTATGTTTTTGTATAAGTTTTCAAAATGTTTTGAGTACGGAATATCGTTGCTACTATCTGTATGTTTCGATGATTGCTTATCAAAGTGGCTTTTTTGTATGTAAGTTACCCCAACTTACTTGGCCGTACTAGGACATGTATCGCGACCTAAGTCTTCCTACTAGTGGCCAAAGTGTAATAGTCCAAACTATCTGTTTCGTCGGTAGGTGCTTTATCTCGTTTAAAGGGGAGTTGCATTATACTATTGGATAAAGTTGTATCAGTCGGTGGGGGGGGGGGGGGGGGGTGGGGGCCGCTCAGGACCAACTAGCAGCGTTCTCATACGTCAATACTATAATCAAATGGTGATGAGATGCCGAGAATGAGGACATTTCGAGAAACAATATTCCAAATAAAGTTTTAACAATTGGAAGGATGCTCGCGGAAGAGCTCATGTGATAGACGGCGGATTATGGTACTCAGTCGCTAGTTTGAGGATGAATCAACTCCATTAACCCAAGTGTGTTAGTTCCACGAACAGTTTACAATTGCAAGGATTTACAATCGCAAAAGTAACAGCTTAAAAATGAGATAAGGTAGTTCCAAGTGAGGCCTTAGATTTGCTGAAGTGGCAAAGGACAACGATTGTGTCTCTAGACCCTTTTATTGAACGTATTCTGATGATTATCGATATTAGGTTACTATACTCGTGTCATATACGGATACCATTATTAAGCCCCACTACATTATTATTCTTATTTACATAAAGAAGGAGTCAAACTGAATGTAAGTAAGAAATGATAAACTTATGGTTCGGTGATTTACAACTTATTTATTTAAATGAAGAGGCGTCCCAATCCTTTTAAATAAACAGATCATAAATCATCCTACTTAATAATTTCTGATGCAACACGCGTACACACAAGGTTTTCAAGGTGGTGAATGACATATCGATGCTGGTGCTCTAATGAGTATGGGACGAGTGTTTGAAACTGCCTTCGGAGATGGAGGGGGGGGGGGAGGGAGCGAAACAATCAGGGAAATCGACTAGAGTCAATGGCACGTTAATGAAGGTACACGATTTAAAGTAAACAAGATAGTGGTCATCATGAACGAATTGCATAGGCGATTATCATATCAATCTTCTATTACAAGTCCGACCATACAAGACTTGTAATCTTAGATTCATAATAATCCCTATGTAAACAGAACTGTGAGGGGCTCTTTGTTAACATAGCAATTATATATCATCTTCATATACAAGTCCGCCATACAAGAATTGTAATACTTAGGATTCATACATAATTCCAAGTAACAAAATTTTGACGGTATTCGCGTTAATACAATATAGTATAACGCTATGAGAAGAAAAAAATCCTTGAGACCATTGTTTAATCTTACAATGTCTAAGAACGAAGTGAGACCATTGTGCAACTCACAATGTCTAAGAAGTAAAATGAGAAAATTGTATAACTCACAATGTCAGAGGTATTAATTGGAGGACCATTGTGCAAATCAACATGTCTTAAGGAAATGCTTTGGGTATTTATATAAATAACTTAATTTGAATTGAACGCGCGGTATACGCAAAATATGTATGCATATATATATATTATTATTTATATATAATATAATATATATATATTACACTATTTACGTATGTCATGTTAAGTACTTAATGGTAGTACTTTTATGTACAGCATTTATGCAAGTAGTTTGTATGTAACTTTGAAAATGTTTGATGTGATGCAATGTTTGTGAAAACGGTTATAGTCTAGGGTAAAATATGCAACCTAGTTCTCTATAACCTTGGCTCTGATACCAATCTGTAACACCCCCAAAAATGTGTCGCAGCGGAAATATGTCAGGGGGCGTTACTTCATAATACAATAGCACAAGATACAAGAGAACGACCTCTAAATGTGTCGTTTGTAAAAAATCTGTTGATTTTCTGAAATCAAAATAAATAGTTGTCCCATAATTGGCATCACCATGAAAAAACTTGATGTAAGACTCAATTGCACATACAAATTAATCAAGCATCTTATTCACCTGAGAAAAACATGCTTAAAAAGTGTCATCATAAAGTTGGTGAGTTCATTGATTAGTTTAAATATGAATAAGTTTAAACAAATATATTCTATCACTGTGTCATTATCAGTACCATGAATAAGGTTTGTAAATATGCACGACCCGTTTTACGTCACAAAAAAGTACCAATCTTATCCCAAAGATTTTTATAAATAATGCATGACAAATTTAACGTCACCAAAGTGTTCCAAGTATGTATGGTGGGGGGGGCCCTGTAGTCCCAACTTGATCCGACATGTTATAACGATTGTTACCTGGTGATAGAATAATCACCCGAAACGGGGGATTGCAATCCGAATAGACTATTTCATTACCTTCACGCGCAGTCACATTGCTATAAACGTTGTTTGCCAATGATAGCTATTCACTCTCGAAGGGGATTATCATATCCAATAGATCTATTTAATAACATTCGCGGCTCAACCCTCCAAGTGATTTACAGTTCATGACACTGTGACGTAGACTTGTTGTATGTACCCGATTCGGGCAGTGATACAAATAATGTGTTCCCATCATGGGTGTTCCATCTGCAACACCCGGGCATGTAACGCTTGTTGGCCCCGCAAGCGTCAAACAAATCGTGATCCGAAAATCATTTCAAATGTAAAGTATGCATTCAGTGACAAAAATAAGTCAATTAATGTATCCCATTAGAGAGCTATGCAAATAAGTATGTAAAACCAATTTGAAATCAACATGTAAAATGTGTTTGTAATGAATTGCAAAAATCAAGTAGGTGACTAAAGTGTAGAATAGTATGTTAAAAGGACATTTTAAAAACGAACATGTATAACAAGTTGTATTGAGCATGATTCTCCCCCCGCGATTTGTAAAGTAATGTAAAACTAAGGAGAAAGAGGGCTATAAACTAACCATCGATGTATGAAGAACGAACTTTGGGCGGAACGTAACATTGAGTACTAGACGAAAAGGAAACTGAAATGGTTCGATCAAGAAGTTGCGACTAAATTTAACAGCTAAGTCCAATAAGCCTAGGATGATGCGTTTGGGTTTTCCGATGAATGATTATGTCATCACGACACGTTGATAAAAGATTTAGATTTAAAGTTGTAATAGTTTGTGGCTGGTTAAGTAAATAAATTAAAAGTAAAAGCAAAGGGTGTAATATATTCTGTATATATTACATAGTGAAAAATAACCAAGTGTATAAATCACATCGTGAATTATATAACAAGATACCACCCAAAGAATATAACCGAAAGTGTATTTAGTACACGACCTGCAGTTTATTTTAAAATGTGACAATTAAAAATATTGGTCTAATCATATAATACCTTCTCGGTATTTATATAAGAAATGTGATAAAATAAATGACACTAAATAATTTGACACGCGCCCGTATATCCCCAAATGATTTAATAGAAAGTTCATTTATAAAAATAAACGCACGTTATAAAGTTGTGGACTAGATAAATGAAATCTCTAAAATTATAGCTTACGCTTTGGTTATCGGGTCCACATGATTTAATAATTCTTAAGACGATCAAAATGATAAATAATAGTGTTTTGTAAAAGTTCGTTAAGTGTGTACGATTTAATAAAAAAAATCTCGGCATGACCTATTCATTTATTTAATGTTTTCCATGTTAACAAAAGTTACCATTTTCTTTCAATTGAATCATTCCATGTTGCAAACCCAAACATATCTTTTAGCAGTTATTATAAACACAAAAACGGAAATAATAAATAAAATATTTATTTAACCAATACCACATTTAGATCCGGTTTAATATATATATTCATATATGAAAACTTTTAAATTTTACTGTCCACTTATATAATACCAAACGCACCCTTTGTGCGGTTAAACCCAAACAAACACGCCCTTAGTGTTTATTCTACTTAAACCAAACGCCCCTATGGTGTTAACCCATCGAAACAAACACCCTCGGCTGTCCCGAACCAAACGCACCCGAGGTGCTGCCAAACCAACCAAACACACCCTTACCCGCCTCTATCAAACGATGCTAAATCCAGAAACAAACACCCCTAGTCTGCTGCAACAACACCAAGCACACCCTAGTCTGCTGTAACAACACCAAACTCATCTTTTATGGGTCATAAAACGAAGCAACCAAACACCCCGATTCGGCGTGCAACTTGGTCGGGTAACAAAACGAATAAACAAGTAACACGGGACATCCGAGAAGAACACGATGGCCACCAGCCCAACACCCTTAGGGTGCGGCTGTGGTGGCAGCCAACCCCAACCGAACACCACAACCAGTGGTGTTTTTCGGTGGCGAAACAAACACCCTTGTTTAGTTATACATTCTTTACAAGAGGTGAAATTATCCAAGGAAGAATGAAAGGGTGGAGTGGAAATGGTACGGCGGCTGTGGTAGCAGCCGCGGTGGTGATGGTGGCTGCGGAAGCAGTGGTGGGGCGACGAGGTGATGATGGTTCGGTGTGAGATGGAGGAGACGAAAGTGGCTGTGGTGTTGTGGCCATGGTGGAGATGAATGATGGTATGGTGGCTTGGTGATGATAGCAACGACGGCTGCCATGGCGGTGTGGCAGCGGGATGGCTCGAGGAGGGTGGTGCTCGGTGGTGGTGAAGGAGTGCGGCGCTGTTGTGGCTGCCGGATGGGGGGGAAAGGCAGCGCGTGGCAGCGAGTAGTGGTGGGGATCGGGTAGATCCGGTGGTGAGAAGTGTTTTTGGTCTCGGCCGGAAAACTCGCCGGAAAACTTTTCCGGCGGCGGTTGGCCGGAAAAGATGGCGGCGGCGGTGGCCGGAAAAGATGGGAGGGAGAGAGGTTGAGGGTGAGTGTGTGTGTATATGTATGGGATGTAAATGAAAGAAAAATGAATAAAATTTTTATAT
>BQNB010174294.1:0-13272 GCA_026074375.1 Tanacetum coccineum
CATCATAACAAAATAAAAAGAAAAATGCATACAATAAAGCCAGCTGATTAGCAAGCTTTAAGAATGTGGTTAATGGTTAATATCTTCATTATAATCACCATCAAACAAATCCAACATTCTCATTGTGTTAACAATGGCTATTTCTCTACCATTTCGATGTGTTTTTCTATTCTTGTTGTGCACCATCTGTTTCGCAGAAGAACGAGATATATGTAAAATCGTTGCACGCACAGGTCTTGGCACAATCAACAAGCACAAGATTGACAAGAATTGATTCATTATTTACTAACAACATAATCTGTTATATTGTTGTATGAGACACACTAAAAACATTACATGTACATCGTATATATAGCCACCGAACCATCGTGACTTTTCATGAACAGGTGTAACCACCATAACTAACTTTATAACTACTTCTAACCGAATAACTAACTTCTGTAACCGCCAATAACTACCTTTCGGTTACTAACTATCTATCTAACGAGTTCAGCCCTTAAGCTTTGCGTTTATTACTTTGTCCAACAAGACTTATGCAATTAACGTCCAACAATTCCCCCCTAATTGTTTAAGTCTTGTTCTTCGAGTTCTCCTCTTGTTCTTCTCGGTTGTCTCTTCCATGTTGCCTTCCAAACTAACACCAAATCTCTTGCAGTCCTGCTTTTCTTCCTTGGAGTTCCATCTAGTGCATCCCCTACTTCAACACTTATCTTTGCAAAAGCATGTGGTTCCTTTATCCAAGCAGTCCCTCTCTTATTCCCGACCACATCTTCTCCTGGCCTTTCCTGCTTCGATCTATGTGCTCCCTCGTAGCATATCTTCACCATCCCTATGTACTCCTTTTCGCTTTCCTTGACCGCTTCTTCATCCGTTTGTGTTAGCCTAAGTAACAACCCACAGAAGTCTTTTCTCGCTAGCCTCTTCTTTCCGGTACCACGCTATCCTTTCAAGCGTCAAAACGTTTTCCTTTTCTTCCTTTGTGCCGCGTTCCAGCAGTCCCACAAAGTTCTTCTACAACGTTGTCTTTTCCTTCCCTTCGTTGTTGCGTTATGCAGTCCCAACAAAGTCTTCACCGTATTCCTTGGCCAGCGTACCCTTGGTGTCTTTTGATCTTTCTGATCAAAGTTGAATCAACTTCTTGTAATCTTGCAAACCTTCGCTCTTGATTGGTTTTTCCCAGGTTTTGAACCTTTGGCTCTGATGCCACTGTAGAATCGTTGCACAATTTGTTTACAGAATCCTACCATATATATACTTGCTGAATCGACACTTTTCATAGGGTTGTGATGGTTCTGATAAACCAACAAACATGTCCCTCTATCAAAAGTATACGACACATCTTTTCTTCCTATAACTGCCATCGTATTTTCCTATCTATTGGGTTTGTTGGGTCTGCTGGCCCAAACCAAAAACACAGACTTCTAATCTAAATTACATAATACATACATAAACTATTCTAATTACAACTTATAACACTTGACTTCTAACTTTAACTATTTTAACTATTGTTTTGTCATTATATTTCCAACAAACCTATTTGCACCTATTTGCAACAGTGGTATCGGAGCGACAAGGGATCAAACAACGTGTTCATCCTTAATTCAAGAATCACCAAAGATTGATATCGACCAAGATTAGAGAAAATAACTATCTATCTAACGAGTTCAGCCCTTAAGCTTTGCGTTTATTACTTTGTCCAACAAGACTTATGCAATTAACGTCCAACAATTCCCCCCTAATTGTTTAAGTCTTGTTCTTCGAGTTCTCCTCTTGTTCTTCTCGGTTGTCTCTTCCATGTTGCCCTCCAAACTAACACCAAATCTCTTGCAGTCCTGCTTTTCTTCCTTGGGGAGTTACCAATCTAGTGCATTCCCTTACCTTCAACAATTATCATTTGCAAAAAGCATAGTGGTTCATTTTATCCCAAGAAGTCACCTATGCTATTTTTAATCCCGATCATCATATTCTCATGGCCTTTTCCTACTTCGGATCTCTGTGCTCCTCGTTAGAATATCTTCACCATCCCTACTGTACTCCTTTTCGATTCTTGTCCCCCATGGGGACTTTTACTTCCGTTTTGTGTTCAGCACTAAGTAACTACCCACATAAGGTCTTTTTCTATGCTAGCCTCTTCTTTCCTGGTTCCACGCTATTCCTTTCAAGCGTCAAATCGTTTTCCTTTTCTTCCCAAATGCGAAAATTGCGAAACAATCAAATACATATATTATGTCTACTCACTCTCCATTAATTAAGAATTAGCTATGAAATTAATTAGATAAAGGGACTACATCATACAGAAATAATGGAATGGTGATATTAATTAAAAAGTATACCTGGAAAATAAAGTCTTTCAAAACAGAAAGACGTGATTCGATGAAATAGTGATGAGGATGAACAACATATAGAGATAACGAGCCAGTCATAGCAATGAGGCGAGATTGAAGATGAAGATAAGCTGGAAGAGGTGATATTTGGGGATCTAGGTTTTCACCAATTTTCTAATTAGGATAGTGTGTATGTGAGATGCACGTGGGTATCCCCACTTATACATCCTATATTTGACTTTTTCTATTATTTTGACTAAAAACGGGCGGAGAAATTTTGATAGCATTCTATTTCCAAAAAAAAAGTTGGGAGTTGAAAATACAAAGAGGCCATATTCTAGAGAATTCGTTTTTCTCCGCTTTTTCTTTTCTTTGGCAACCAAACACGCTCGAGAAAAGTTTTTAATTCCATTTCTCACCAATTCTCCCTACCAAACATGCCCATATAAGCCCATAAATCTCAAAATGAGCCAGAAAATTGAGGCTTATATTATATAAGCCGAAATAAAATAACTCATAAGCTCACATATAAGCCAAAACAAACACCCCCTTAATGGTGTTTTGTCAAGTTTTTTCATTAAGAAAAAGTAAAGAAATTGGAATTAAACATTTTCAGCCCAATTTTGGGAGGAATCATTTTACTTCAAAATCAACATAGTGATTCTCGAGAACACGACTTTTTTGTTTCACTTCATTTTCTTTACTTTCCTTTCTTAAGTAATTTTGATAGTAACCCTCTAAGTGGACGACCTGTTGTTGTTTCTTCCTACTTTTTTTAAACACTGTAAATCAAAACGCTACTTCTAGTAGCAAGCATTTAGCGTTTCCACTTACTAATTATGTTCGCCAAACATACACTAAACTTAAATTTGAAGAAATTAACCTGTTTTGCATAATCAATACTCCTAAGTGTAATTCCAGCACTAGAAGAGCGATATACTTGTTTTCATCATCATTAGACACTTAGTCAAATTAGAATTATCATTCATCGTTAGAAACCAATCATAATTCTTTGCGTTCCATAACTCAATAATCTGTAACAGTCTTTTTCATAGTTTCACTAAATCTATTATCAAGTACTCCGTATTAGTTAGTGGCCTTACAAAATACGTAAAGTTTATAGGAGCATCATAAAAAACCGTAGCATTATATGTTGATTTCGAGATTTCCACTTGTCCCAAAAATATTACATAAAGCTGATTAATATAACATAGGAGGAATTGTTCAAATATCTATTAACGTCAACCAATCTATGTTTTAACTTGCTTATAGTTTTGTTGGTTTGTTTGTTCATGTTGATGATATAGGAAGGAATTATTTGGTGAAGCTCTTCGGTTTGAGTTGTGTAGCGTTTTTCTTATCTATGACCATATCGTTGAAGATCATAAGCTCTTTGGGACTATTCGGGTAGCAGCAACAGCTAATGGTTTCTCACCAGATTCGCTGAATGCTTTTTGTGACATATTCAACCGTGAATTCAATAATCCCGTAGAGGTTACATGCATTGGTTATCAATATTTATACTTTTGCTGCCAAACTTTATGTTACCACTGACGAGGTTGATGACGTGGATAAATATCCCGAAGAAGATCATCATCAAATAGAAGTGCAGAATCACGGCGAGGTTGTTGACGTCGATGAGGATTTCGAGCGGTTGTGTGAGTTGTGGGATAGTTATAATGATAACTATAATAATAAAACATCAAAACAACTGGGTTGTAACTTAGAAGCTGCTTGTACGCTTCAAACCAGCGTGGACGTGAAATACTTAGATAATCATGAAGCGTTTCAAGTTTGCGATGGCCATGCGCTTATTAACTTCTTAGACAAACCCAATGGCGGTTGGGGCCGTAGGAATATTATAAAAGGCAGAGATGGCTCTCTAGAGCTGTGTTACGTTGCATTAAAGTATGCAGTAGACGCGGATCTGGAAGTAGAATTTGATCCACCTTCTAACAAATCAAATGTTACCGGAAGGGTAGTGGCTTATTATGGCAGAAAATTTGATTATGACTTTCCTCCCGATAATTTCTATGTAGTTCTCTCTGAAACCAATTCTTTTGCTTTTCTTAAGCCTGGCAAAATAAACCTGATACGATCTGTGTTGGCTGTACCTGCCCAATTCTCCCTTATACTTGAGGCAGAATTACGTGACGACACCTCTGGGGTTGAAATTTTGTCGGGCGCTTATGAATTCCCTGTGCCACGTGATGGTCGCAGCTCCATTGGCTCTATTGCTGGTAAGGATTGCTCCTTAAAACTGAGTGTGAACTGGAAGCTGCCATTTGAGAAAGCAAAATTCCCTTCCTCGCCTGTCTATTCTCTGGCCCCTTTCTCCTCAAACTCATCCGTCAGTCCTCTGGTAATCTAAGCTCCATCTATATTGTTTGTATGTTTAAATTGCGGTTTAAGCTATCCCTTCCTCGTGCTAATTTAATCATATTTGTTACTGCAAAACTAGACTGAAAGAAGAAAATCTGGAACCCATACAACATCAAGCATGGCAGATTCTGATGTAAGTCTATTAACGTGTGACACACGTCAACTATAGAGGAGGATATGATAATAGTTAACAAGTGATTTTGTATGGTATACAGGATGGTGATAATAGATGGAGCCTTCAAGAAGAAATTGAAAAGGTATTTAACACGTCACTGGAACGTACTTTCAATCTTAAAGAAGCAGGCGGGTCTTGTAGTATTTCTACTTCCAAAGAGGACGATGGTGATTACCTATGGTATATATGTTCTTTCTCGTACTTGTGTACTTTTACTTTCTTTGTTTTCCGAATGATGAATACTAATCCAGAATATTTTCATTTGGTAATCGCCCCAGTGTCTTGCACATATGGCCTCAACTAAGGGGCACTGGTAATATTTTTTTGTGAGTGGAAATATCATGGATTTTGAATATACTGCGTATGTTTGTTTACTCTTTTTTCTTTTTTATATATATATAGGCCGTCAAGGATAATATTGTGGGTTCTGAATATAAGGACATGATGGAAAGATGCGTCGTATGTGGTCCTGGTTTCGTGAAGTTTAAGTTATGTAGGAAATGGATAGCTAAGGTAATTTTATTATCTTTTCAGTTCTGACCTTATTTCTTGTCTATTTTAATATCGGCATTTTTTTTTCTTTTGCAGAGTATTCAGAAGATGCTAACGCATGGTATAGACACATGGGCACCAAAACTTTCTCTGAAAAAAGCAATTATGTACTTTTTGTCATATTCCGAGGAAATGCATATGGGTCATTTACGGTCCACTTTTATTGGAAAAGCTTTAGCTTGTATGCTCGAGTATTCGGGAGTTGTTGTGCTCCAAAAAAGAATCCATGACCTTAATCATCTGGAGATTAAGGTACATGCAGGTGATCTTGCTGTTTTGGTGTCTGTCAAATATAATCGAATTATACCTGTGCATCATATAAAATATAAAATACGTAAAGCTGTTTGAATGTCTGTTAAATGTAAAATAGGAATATACCTCTTATTTATGTTGTTTTTGAGTTTAATTCCGTTTATATTCAGGGTAAAAGCTCTGATGATCCCATTAGAAAGACTCTAGATTTATTGAGGGAAATGGGTTCGACTACGGTCAGTAATGGGGATGAGGCGGTATATCTCACAACTTTGCGGTTAGTTTACTTGCTATAAATGTTGATTTTGTCAAAAATATTTCAATTGGCTAGCAGTAATACATTTTCTTGGCGAAAAAGCTCAAAAACCTCTACTGTTTGCATATGTAGGCATGCACTTTATACGGAAAAAGCAGACGGGATATTGTATGTGACTGATGTAGGGCAACGAGACTATATTGGAATGTGCATCAGTGTAAGTAACTTTTATCCACCATAACTGATAACACCTTCCAAAAAAAGATCAAGAAATCAAATTGATTACTTATTGAGCTCAACAATCGCAGGCTGCTAAACGTGCAGGGTGGTTAACAGAGGATCATTCTGAATACCTTTTAAGTCATGTAGGATTTGGTCATGTCCAATTTGATGATCTTAAGAGATTGCGGACTCTTAGTACTAAAGTGGATAACTTGGTTGGTTTGCTTGACGAAGCTAAAAGTTGCTGTAAAGCGCTCCTTGTGGGACAAGGTATACCAAGTATACTCATTCTGGCTTTCAACCTGTTTGACCTGTTTCGATTTTAGTTTAATGGGTCGATTTAGCAGGCATGGCTGATGGGTGGACTGCTGAGGATCTTGACCATGCTGCTGAAGCACTTGGATATGGTGTTGTTAAGTAAGATTCCCATGCTATATTTCTATTGAATTTAAGGGGGTGTATGGGATTGCTTATTTAAAATAGATTATGAGTTTTGAAAACGGATAATCAGATAATCAGCTGTTGCAAAACGTGATTATGAAATATAGTGTTTGGATTTGATTATGTTTGATATCGCAATAATTAAATTATCAAATTAGATAGTGTTTGACAAATTAAATTATTTATGACAAAACATGTAAAATGACCAAAAAAGACATCTTATATTATTATTACGTAACGATACAAATTTTAGTGTTTTGGAACGTATAGCATCTTACGTAATTAACACTTTTTATAATTACTATTTATTTGTCAAACTACAAGTCAATGTACATACTTTATACTTATCTCTTCCTTTATTTTCACCTACTCATTACTTTCACCCCACCCCTAATTTCTCATCCATACGAACTACTGTAAAAGTTTATGGCCACCAACCCTCATCTTCATTGATCACCATTGTTTTTCATCTTTGTCAGCCATGCCTTTTGATCACTCATCAAATATGTGAAACAAGGATACACATGTAAGATTATTTTTGTACTAATCAATTAAAAAATCGATTTCAAGATTCATATATGTGTTGGTGTCACTGGAAAATCTTTTCCAACATTCCACAAAGAAATAAGATCGATCAAATGTGGTGAATTTTCAATTTTTAACAAAGAAAGCATAAGTGGTAATTTTGTAATTTTGCCTGTAGGGGTGAAGTGCGTTTTGAAAAAGTAAGTCCCTACTTACTTTTTCAAAATGGCGTTTTGATAGGTTTGAAACGCAGAAAAGTGATTTTTCACTTTGTCTATCCAAACACTAACAACTTGATTTTTGCGTAATCAATTCGCAATAAGCAAATAATCCACTCACAACCGCAATCCCAAACACCCTCTAACAAGGCTATACCTTACTTTTTGGTCAAGTTTAGTGCTTATTCATATTCTATGCTTGTGTTCTTAACAGGTATGCTGATTTGAAGAACGACAGATTGGCTAATTATACATTCGATTTTGATCAGATGCTTAACAAAGAGGTATTCTAAATTTCTAATAATAAAAAGCTTTTACAAGAAACTCCCGTTGAGGATGCTTTTATGATGTTTGTATTTTCTCGTTGATTAGAAATCATTGCATCGATCTTGTTTCTTATCTTCTCACGTTGATTGATAAATAGGGAAATACTGCAGTATATATACAGTTTACTCATGCTCGAATTTGTTCAATTATCAAGGATTCTAGTAAAGACATCAAGAAGTATAAGGTAAAAGACATCACAATTAATTTTATTGTAAAGGTTTCAAAATTGAGCCGATTTTATATATTAAGAAGGATTCTATTGTTTGGGACAGGCTGAAGAGTTAGTATTGAAGAACGATGATGAACGTGAGTTGGGATTACATTTACTGCGGTTTACTGAGGTAAGATGGTGATTGTACTATTTTCTCGTACGCTCATTGTATTGACTCTAGGAATAGTCTTTTTATAAAAAAATCAATGATGAGATCATACTAGACATGGCAATGAAGATCGATCGAAATGTAACACTACATAGATACTCAACTAGTCAACGGACGAGTCCAAAATTTACCTTAAGATGCATCCAAAATTGAGATACGACATTGAGTGTCTATGATTTGATAACCTCAAATTGTGGGCTCGCGCTTTCGTTAAAGGATGTCTTTGATCAAGTTGTGAATAATCTTTTTTTTTATCAGTTGTTGAGAGTATTTTATAAATAATAATCTAACTTTCCTTTTTAGGTTCTTGGAGAGGTTTGCACAATTCTTGCGCCACATATCCTGTGTGAATACTTATATGTTTTATGCATCAAGTTTAACAACTTAAACGTTTGCCAGGTGTACTTATTTACATGCACGCTTTTTCTCATACAATACTCAATTCAATCCCCGTTTATATTGTAGAAAGGCAAATTTTATGATTTTTGACGCAACTTTGAAAGTTTTGGCAGGTTGGTGGGTCTAGCGACGAGACTAGCGGCAGATTATTGTTGTGTGAGGCAGCTGAAGTGGTAGTGAGGAAATGCTTTGATCTTTTGGGTATCGCTCCTGTCAGTAAAAGCATGAGCGACTTGTATTAAAAACTTCCCATTATGACCCAAACCGAATACACAACCCACCCCTGTCCACTTTGACACCTCTTAACTATCGCGGAAAAGGAAATTAGACTAACACGACAGTACCAACACACGCTGATTAAACTCCAAAAGACGAGGAAATTAAGGTCCTGAGCTTTTGTTATCTTTTTGAAGAATGTCGATGAAGACACACTGATTAAACTCCAAAAGACGCGATTTGGAGACAAACATCCCACAGTTCAATTCTAACTCTATTCAGAAAATCAACAAATGACACATCTTTCTTGTATATAATCCTACGTTGAAGCTCAAGTCATTGAACGACCGTAAGATGTTATATATATCAAACAGACGACTACTGAAAGTACTTGCCTAAAATCAATCATTTTAAAGATTTTCTAACCAGTATACATTTTTGGTTTTAGTAATATTAAAGTTAGAGGTGTAACGAGTAAAATTAGAAAAAAGTAATTATATGGAGCATGGTGGACTGCTTCCATTGTGTATGTAGCCCAGTAGTATGGCCCAATAACAGCCTAAGAGATGGTCCAAAAAAGGGGTAGGTCCATTTATTAAGCTGTACATAATCAGACAGAGAAACTTGACTTCATCAATATTCAAACTCGACACTTAACCGGATCAAAAAGCCAATGTTGCCAATTCATCTCACTTTTCTTTCCGGATCTTCTAACTATCTACTTGAAACTTTTAAGTTGAATATCTTGGAACTATTTTGTTTAAACCTAAAGCTTTCCCTTTAAAAACACGTACATTTCTTTCTTTTCAAATAAAGTATCCGGATGTCCACAATACCGCTTGCCACAATCTAGATGAATGACTAGGAATGCTAGCATTTTCATTAGATGAAAAGAATTCCTCAAAGGAAAAGGCATTAACACTCCTAATCTTCCAGCAACGATAAATTTGATCCCAAACGCTCATAGCAAAGTTACACATAACCAAACAACGAGAACACGACTCCACCATATCGCCACAAGGACATAATAAGGAATCTAAATCGATGCCTCTCTTATCTAGCTCTTCGCGAATCGGAAGTATACCTTTTAGAGCCCTCCAAACAAATATGTTAACCTTTTTTGAAACCCAGTTATTCCAAATCGTCACTTCGCCCCTACTATCCACGTTGAGCATGTTTTCTTCCACCAACTTTGTTAGGTCTCTCACCGTAAAGTCACCACTATCTTGAGTGCCCACCTCTATCGGTCCCTACAATTAAATTTGAATACTTGTATGTTTTATACGTGAAGTTCAACAACTTAAACGTGTGCGAGGTTGATGTGTCGTTGTATATGTGTTAATTATAGATATCAGGGTTTTACATTTATATTTAGCTGACTAACCTAAAGACAACACTTTAATGGGCAGAGTACCCGGTCAAGATGTAGCTTCGCGGTAAGTAGGGTGTCGAACACTAAGAGCGAGAGCGTTAATATCTAACTTATCAGTATTTTAGTTAAGCAAAACCTAAGCTAATGATAAGAGGGGAGGTTTCAGCCTGAGAGGCTGGCACGAGTTTTGGTTATCTAATCTAAGGTTTTGATGACAATTAACACACACAAGTTGATAGATAAAAGATAAAGAAGCGGTCAAGCTTTATGTAAGAAAAATAATATTAACCATATTTAATCAAATAAAACATTGGTTTGTTTATTTAGTGCAATGAATGCTTATCTCAATGGTGGAATTGATAAATGAGTATAAGACATGAGTAATCCTGTCACGATTCTCATGTTCGCCACCTGTATTCCATTTGCAAATTATAATCTATCTTATGTGTTCAATAATTGTTATCTCATTAAACCCTAGCCTATTTGGACTTTACCCACTTACTTGCAGATATGGAGAGCTATCCCGGTCTCTTAGCTTACGCCCACACAACACCGAAGTTGTGGCTCATTAAATATGTAGGACTAGACTCAGTTGAATGATAGGTCGCATATTAGTATGTAAATGGGTATAAATTGATAAACATAATAAACAACCAGTGATAAATTAAGACATTCAATAAACAAACCAAATGTAACAATACACGAAATCATAGATGAACAATTAAACATAATGCTATCCGAATGCGTATAGTGGAGTGTAGAGATTACAAGAGTTTTCTCATGGATTAGGACACTTTGCAGGACCTTCTTGGCTTCTTTGATCTTCTGAAAATCAGACTTGGTGGTTAAAAGTGTAATAAAACTCGTATTGGAGTTTGGTATTTATAGACTCTGAAAAAGGGTAGATACGCCGTATTGAATGTAGTCAATACGGCGTATTGATGGCGGTTTCCATAAAGTACGGTCAACAGTCATTAGCATTAAGTGCAGGATTTGATTGTTGACTGAATCATTAACTGCATTAATTTTAGAATCGTTGATTGTTTGACTGCATTAACTGTATGATAATCAATTGTTGACCGTATTAAATGCAGGATCTTTGACTGCTGACCGTGGTTATCTGTGAAGTGTCGGCACTGATACGCCGTATCTTTATTGCTGGATACGGCGTATTGAGGTAAAACCTGCTGGTTTTTCTTTGTTGACCAAAGTATTATATACGTCGTATCGTTGTTGCGGATACAACGTATTCTTCAAATTCAAGCAATGGTCTTTTAGTTCATCAAGTCTTGGATACGGCGTATGCTTCTAAAATGATACGCCGTATAGAATGTCAGAATCAGTAGACTTTTCTTGAACTATTCATTTATGCTCCAAAATGCGTGCATTTTATATAAACTTCACTAATTACTTCATAATTACTGCTAATAACAAATATAAGCAATTAAGTACCAATTCTTTGCAATAATTATAAAATATCTATTTTATTCGAGATAAATGATGCTATAAAATAGATGTTATTTGATGGCATCAAATATCCCCCACTTGAATCCTAATTGTCCTCAAGTAGACTTTAGAAAGATTTTGAAAATGTATTCTAACCGAGGTTAAGGATTTTTCCGTTAAGCATTTTTCCTGTTTAGATCACCAGTACAAAACCAAGCCCCTCACGAAATATGGAAATGAAATCACTCAGATCACTCAACTAATCTAGGGTGTATCATTTAGTGGTACGCTCATCTGCTCAGTCGTGATTAGCTTCGTATCATAGGCTTGTCAAGGATATACATCTCCACCACTAGAGCTAAGGAGTGACAAGTCAAAAGGTAAATTGGGTATTTATTAGAAGGCTCGGGTTTTAATCATTCTCATTGAGATGAAGAATGATATAGGGTGTGGAGCTTCTGACTTTCACCAGGGGTCGTCGTCAAACAAGGTAGCTAAGACATGCATACACACCCAAATTCACGGGATAGACACACACGCTCGAACACATCCCCATTCGAGTAGATCCTAAGGTTAATTATCAGGAAAGGAAAGTAAATGGTTGTTAAATAAAAATCACAAAACAAATAGATTAAAGCCAACAAATAAGGTGCGGTTGCTAGTAACTTTTCCCGACCGTCCCATGATGAAGACTCGAACATATAAACAAACGTCTCGATCATAGACATGACAATGACAACCTAAGTTGACGTTCCCATAACGGTCAACTTCCCTTACATCCCTAAACTTTTACATACTTTTACAAACAAGTGGTGATATCGACCACTTTACAAAACTTTACATCATCGATTCTTTCAAATAATTTCTTCGGTATAGGCTCAATGAACCGACTATCTAAAATCATTCCTTTTTTTGCTTGCTAATAATACATCATAAATCTCGGTGTAATTCACCATCTTCACTATCATAATCTGTCCGGTTGATTCTTCCTTTTAACCTTTCTTCTTTGGACATAATACATAATTGCGAAAGTAGCAAAATACACGAGCTACAAAACATCCCCATTGCATTGTGCAATTTTTCCGACCATTACAAACAGAGAAATATTCACTTTGACACAGGAACTACATAACTTTACACGAAAGCAACTAGCAACATCGATCAAATAGGCTTTAATCTACACGGTAGGCTAAGGTATAAAGGGGAAACGAAACAATTTTTTATTGGTGTGAAAAAAGAAAGGAATGGCTCAGCAGGTTGTTCTAAGGGTATCTTTACTCTAAAAGTGAGAGTAAGCAAAAAGGTTACACGAGGGTTAACTAACCAGAGTAGTTAGTTAATAGTACGACATGTAGGCTTTTTGGTTTTATCCGAAAAATTTATTAGTCAAGCTTGTTACTCCATCTAAATCTATAGTACTTATTATTGAGGTCTCAAGTGATATACCAGGCCAAGTTCTAAAGTCCACTACATCACCGGCACACTCATATTTTTGTGGAATTTTAGTAAGCAATTGGAAACGGATAGGCTTAATCCTCACAAATAGACATTAAGGGTTATAGTGCGCTAGGTAATGTAACTCTGATTTTTCACAAAAAAGTCATGCTAAAATTTTAAATTTGATCCGTTTTAAGCACTTTTAAGTATATGTGAAAATAAGGACAAGTACGTTCTAATTCTCCATCCCCCCACTTAACTTATACAACGTCCTTGTTGTATATATAAAACATTTAAATAATATGGGAAAAAGAATTAAAACGAGGAAACTCCCCTGATATTTTGCTC
>BQNB010174295.1:0-13272 GCA_026074375.1 Tanacetum coccineum
TACCCCCCCCCCCCCCCTTTCCCTTCCCTTCCTCTCCTTCATTTTTTTTTCTATTATTATTATTAATATTGTGATTATTATTTAAAAAAACATAAAACACTTCAAACGCAAACATATATATTAAACTGAATCTTACACGGCCACAAATATTTGCGAAAAAGAAAGAAATTAATCTGTCTCCCATCTTCATCATCAAATACTCTTCTCTACATTATAAGAATTCATCTTCTTCACAAATGTAGTCAACTTGAAAAAGAGAGAATATGCGTTGTGTTTGTAGGGTTGACTTTATTTGTTTTCATTAGTAATATATATGAACTGATAAAAATGCCCTGTTATTTAATGGTCAAACTAACAGACTTAAAAATTGGATCAAACCTTAATCGGGTATTTCACTTTTGGACCAAACCCGAGACTTTCTTGAAATTTGGTCTGAAAATAAAATACCCGACAAAATTCTAGATAACTCATTTATTAAAGTTTCGTTTTTCTTATTGTCTTTGTTGACACAACCTTAAACCCTAAAACATTAAGGGATCGCCTGTTCCTCGTCAATTTTGACAGGTTTGTTGATTTGATGGCTGTGCTTATTATTTGGTGAAGTTACAATTTATTAGGTATTTAGGTGTTTTTTATGCATTTTGTGTTTATATGATTTTTGGCTAAGGATTTCTCTTACTGTAAAAAAGAGAATTATGACCTTTTGGCTGCTTGACCCCCCCTCCACGCAAACTTATGTCGGGTGAAGTCCTCCCCTTTTGGAAAGGTTGGGGTATGTTTGGCGAAACTAGCTCGAGCTGGAGCTTTAGGGGCCGGACCTTGTAAGAGCTGTAGCTTTTGTTTTCAGATGTCTTTCAAGGTGTATATCTGCTAATACAACGATGTTTTTTTTGTTAAATTATCTATATTGTCACAATATATCGGGAATGGTAATTGCGTTTTCTGTTTATGATTTTTGACAAACGACCCCCCTTACTAGCCTATACTGTAAAAAGGGAATTATATTTATTTGACTCACATCTTAAGAACGATCGGATTTTGCAATCAGCACTTGTTGGAAAGCTGCACTTGTATGTCTTTATAGGATCCTGTTGAAACTCCTCCTTTTGCATTGCCTTAATCTTTTACTGATTGAATTCCCTTACCAAAATAAAATTTTCACTACCAAAAGTTAAAGCCGGTGCTTAATACAAAATCCAAATGGTTCATAACTCGTTCAACCAAATAGCATTAATGGTGGCATTTCATATAGATACTTACAAATTTCTTTCTTTGAAAATCTGCCATAGCCTGCTTTCCTGTTTAAATACAAATTGAATTGTTTTATATCACTTTAATCATAGTTTTTTTAATCAAACAGACCCATGATGGATGGAATACCTTCCAACATCATATTTGACATCTTCTCAAGACTACCCGCTAGATGTTTGGCTCGATCCCGTTACGTATCAACAATATGGTGCAAGTACATTAATGATCGTTACCTAACGATCATTCATGACAAACGATTAGTAGAAGAACCAACACCAATCCTATACCATCAACACCTTTGTATTAAGAAGATAACCCTTAGCTTATGCTTCCATGTCACTGAATCTAAACAAGCTGGAACAACTGATCTTGTCTTCAAGCCGACAAAGGGCCCGTTTTTGGAGTTTATACGCAAGAAGCCACTCTCTAGATCTTCTATAGTAAGAATTGAAGCCCGAGGTTCTTGCGATGGGCTGATTTGTTTATCACAAGATGATGGTCATGTGATAACCTCGTTGGTTGTGATCCATCCTCTAAGGAAAGAATGTTATAAGCTTCCACGTCTTCCGCTGTGTTTTGAGAATCACATGCGCAGAGAGTCGTGTGGCCTTGGTTTTGATGCTTTCACCAACACTTATAAGATGGTGTGTGTTTTGCTAAAAGAATATGCGCCACCAAATAAGCCTGATATGTTGAAGAAAAATCTATGCACAATGGTGCATGTATTTGGCACAAACTCATGGCGAGAAATACCTCAAGTCCCGTCTTATCCAATAACAGGTAAAGCCGTATTTGCTAATGGCTGTCTGCATTGGTTGGCAGTTATTCGGACATCAAAACCCGAGATGGTGGAAGAGAAGTAATATGGTTTGATGTAAACAAGGAGGAATTTGGTGGAAGACCGGTAATATGGTTTGATGTAGAGAAAGAAGAGTTTTGGGTGATTGATCCTCCAAATAGAACGTGTGATTTATGGAGAAGGTACGGTTGTTATTACGATCACTTGGTTGATCTAAATGGTGAGTTCGGATATGCGTGTTGTAGAACCATGGAGGTTTGGGTATTGGATAAGCAGAAAGAATGGGTGCCACACTGTCGGTTTGAAAAAGAAACTGTTCCTGATGGCTACATAGATGTTATTGGGTGTTGGAATAAAGACGGGGATATATTAATCAAATGTATGATGAGGGACAACGGAAGGGATATCTTCTTCGTTAACAACCTAAAAAGTGGTGTATTACATAAAACCAACGTTGCTTGTTCAGCTGATGGACCTAGTCCGGATATCTTTATGTATCCCAATACTGTGTCTTCAACACAAATTCCTTCTCCATGGCATCAACACAAATTCCTTCTCCATGAAAAACACTGATGTGAAGAAAAGCTGCCGAGATTTACTCTCTTTTTTTTAGGTAGCAAAGTTTAGATTAGTGTTGCTTTCAATGAATTTGTTGCAAATTCGCGTAGTTTCCCGTGACCGGTTTTTGTACCTTGTTTCTTCCGTTTTGCTTTCGTAGAAAATGCAACTGAGAGCGGTTGAGACCAAGAATGTTTAAAGTTTATCACAACATTATGGACCCGAACTGGTTGTCAATTTTATTTGTCTGTAACTCTACTCCTTTAGTTGCAGATGTGGTTGGAATGTGGTTGGAATGGTATTATACAGTTCCAACATCTTTACAACCGGAAACTAAACAACTCTTTGACGGCCAATATTCGTGATAAGATTTCGAGCATGATGCTTGAAGGTAACCCATCCATGTGACTGAACATGATGCTAGCTTGATGATTTTATTACTGTTATATTAATACTAGTTTGAGCGGGTATGACCGGGTTTTGCCAGTTTTGACAGGGTATGACCGGGTTTGACCTGTTTTGACACAGTTTGAACGAGTTTGATCGGGTATGACCGAGTTTGACCGGGTATGACGGGTTTTGATCGAGCTTGCCCGGGTATTACTAGGTTTGACCGGGTTTGACCTGGTATGAGCGGGTTTGAACCAGTTAACCGAGTTTTACCGGGTTTGGACAAGTTTGACCGGATTTGACCGGGTTTGACCGAGTTTGACTTGAGTTTGACCGGGGTTAACCGAGTATAACATGGTATGAGCGGGTTTAACTGATTTTGACAGGGTATGACCGGGTTTGGCCAGGTATGATTGGGTTTGACTGGGTCTAGACGAGTTTGACCGGGTTTGGAAAAGTTTGACCAGTTATGACGGGGTTTGGCCAAGTTTGACCGGGTATGACCAAGTTTGAACGGGTTTGACCGAGTTTGACTTGGGTGTATACGGGTTTGACCGGGTATGACCCCCAAACTGATTGCTATGCTGATGAGTATCTTTGATCTTTGAAGAAACTTGTTTTCTGGAATGATTTATGTTATTACAACGACTCGTTTTAGACTTAAGAATTCAAAAACCAGCTTAGGTACCGCATTTTAAATGTTTGTCAGGAGTATCGTTGTCCATTAATTCCCTCTACTACATATCAAACCTAGGCTTTTGACACGTGGCTTTGGTTTGGAAATAAACTTAAAGTCGGTCGAACAAATGATTTGAAAAACTTACCCGGACAAGAATGTGTGATATATAGAGAAACTATAGTTGTTATTACGATCAAATGGTTGATCTAAATGGTGAAGTTGGATATGTGTGTACTAAGACCATGGAGTTTTGGCTCTTAAACCACAAGAAAGAATGAGTGCCACACTGTTGGTTTGCAAAAGAAATAACTCCTCCTAAGGCTTACATATACGTTATGGTGTGTTGGAATAAAGACGGGGATATATTAATAAAAAGCAATAGCAATGGAAGGTATGCATTTTTCGTTTACAACCTGAAAAGTGGTGTATTACAAAAAACCAACATTTTATCATGTATCACGCTGTCTTCAATCCACGGCATCAACACAAATTCTTGTTCCATGAAAAAAAACTGATATAAAAGAGAGCTGCAAACAAATTCTATCTTTTGATTAGGTAGTAGTAAGTTTCTTTTGATGTTTTTTTAATTCAAGTTAGTATTCGTATTGGTTTCAGTGACTGGTTTGTTTTATCTTGTTGCTACCGTTTGATTGCTTTTGTATGTTAAGACTTGTTTATTTTCTCTAATTAGTACGTAATGATGATGCTTTCCTTTGATTGATTTCGTCTTACGATCTTAACTTTGCAAAGAGAATGGAAGGTGTTTGTTCTTCCTTTACGACCTGGAAATTGGCGTTTGTGAAATTAATAATTAAATTAATTAAGAATAGAGTAGCCAATATCCCAATAAGCTGTTTAGTGACTGGTTATTGTATCTTGTTACTTCTGGTCTCTTTGCAGATAATCTTGTACTTCAATGTCTCTTTGCTCATTCATGACGTTTATACGTAATGGGTGTGATGTAAGCAAGGAGGAATTTGGGTTGATTGAACGTCCGAAAAGAATGTGTGATAAATGGAGATACATATATATGGTTGAAATGGTATGATTGGTCCCAAAAGATTGTTCTTGATCGTGTTATCATAGATGTTATTGGGTGTTGGAATAAAGATGGAGATATATTAATACAGAGCATCTGCGACAATCCACTGTATGCGTTTTATGTTTACAACCTGAAAAGTGGTGTTTTACATAAAACCAACCTTGCTGGTTGAAGGTTTGTCCAGGTATTTTTATGTATCCGAATACACCGTCTTCAATCCATGGCATCAACACAAATTCCTTCTCCATGAGAAAAGCTGATCTGAAGAAAAGCTGCCGAGATTCACCATCTTTTTGTTAGGTAGCAAAGTTTAGATTCATGTTGTTTCCAATGAATTTGTTGCAAATTACTGTAGTTCAGATTTGCTTTTGTATAACATGTGACTGGGAGCGGTTGAGACCAAGAATCTTTACATTTTGTCTGTAACTCGATTCCTGTAGTGGCAGATATGGTTGAAATGGTATGGTTGGTCCCAGATTGGACGAATTCTTTCAAGATCAAGTTAATATGTATCCGAGCTGCAGAACGCCTAAAGTGTTGACCCATCAACCCATTGTGCAGAAAAAACCAGCAATAAAAGTGTTATTAAAAAGTCGGCTAGCTTTTACATTATTACTCTATAACCATAGGCAAAATGCCATGTATCATGTCTGGGTTTTCTTCGTAACACTCACATGGAACTCCCAATCGCCATATTGTACACATGATTCATTTTGATGTATTACTTGTTTATAGACTACTCTCACTTTGGTTAATTACTTTAGGTGCCGTTTGGTTTGTGGGTTTTCTCGGGTTTAGATTTAAATTTATTCAAATCAAGTGTTTGGTGCACTCACCTTTAGGTTCAAGCGAGTTGGAATTTACCCCGCGCGTTGCGGCGGAGGCTACCCGTAAGAGGCTTCAAGTTGGTGTTGATGTTATTATCAATATATAATGGTGTTTCTTGTAGAAGCAACAGATATGGGTAGATAAGGTTATGTGGATAGCAAAATTTAGTAGTACGGGTAGGTCATACGTTGTTTTATGTTTATACAGGTACGACAGCATGTCAAAGCCAAAACTATTAACCACCACAATGACATTTATCTAAAGTGGTGTATACAATTATGTGTCAACAGTAAATAGTACCTGTATAATTTGTCCGACCACCATTTTATCATAATATTATTAGTCAAGATAAAAAGTTTGTGTCAAATTGGTGAACGTCTAAAGTCGCCTAACGCCTTAATAATTCCTTTAGCTGTTCCAACACTTGGTTAACAGTAAACTCAAAATAAACCTACAAACAGAGTAGCGTTGACAATGTCAATTACATCTTTAAATATAAATTTTGTGACTTAATATTCTTAGTTATATTATAAGAACATATGAATGCCACAATGACTGTTTATTTTGGTTTTAACAACACAGGGTTGTTGGATAACATTAAGATGGAATTGGTACCTGAATAAATGTTAGGTAATCGGTATTTATGAATAAAACCTCATGTAGTTGCTCCTTCCATGCAACCCACTCTCTTATATACATCCCTCTAGTGGAGGGCATTTTTCTGCACATAAAAGAATAAAAACCACATTAAAAGTAAAAAAGGGCGATTACTATTAGAGTTTCTAATCCGCACACCCCCACGTTATAAGAGAGGAAGATGGATGAATTGCACAATAATAACTCGTCCCATATCAGTAGACGACAGGATATTTGATACGCTTGAAGTTAGTTTTTCTAAAAGACTATTTTCCATTAAGCAATCCAGAAACAAATAAATTAAGTTCCCTTTGCTAGTACACCATGGTTTCAATGTTTTGATTTTAAGTATAGTTGCTTCAGTTGTAAACCTAACCCCCTATATTGTACGCTTTCCAGTAACTACAATATTGAAGAAGGGTTGGTGAATTACCTGGTCTTTATTTGGGTTCACTTCTAGCAAATGACATAGTCGAACCGGTTTCTATTTTTTCTAGTTCAAGGTCCTGATGCCGTTGCCTTTGGATGTTGAGAACTGATTATGGATCGGTTTTTTTTGTATCTGCAAAATTTTTTATTGAATGTTAATTGGCACATCTGTTCGTAGGTAACATGTTTAAGGCAAGAGACTGCAACTTACGCATTATTAAATTCAAGGCAGCGATTGAAGTAGTCGGTATATTGTGAATCCAAATATCCCTATAGAAAAAAAAACAAATCTTGTTTTATTGTGTGTGTTCAAGAAGCTGTAGATTTTAAGTTTACAAATTTATATAACTAATCTATCTGTCAATTAGTATACAACAAAAACCTGTTGGCCGAGGGTTTCTTACATATCTTGTCGCCCATTTTCAGTATACTCCAACTTCTATCTGTCGTTGTGCGTAGATTTCAAGTCTCTTAGGTTAATACTTTTAGGTTGGTCAACGATCCTTTTTCCAGCTCTTTTTGACATTAGTTATGATCCGTTAGCTGCCGTCATTTCCCTGCAAATTACAGGATTAGGAAACGTTAATGTAACTCAACGAATTTGAAAGAAGATAGACCCACTCGTCAAAAACTGCTTTCTTACCTTTATTAGCTGTTGTTATTTCCCTACAAACAGCTGAATAACGAAGGCGTTCATCTTTGTAGACCCATGTTTGCAGACGTGTCACAAAAACGTGCATATTATAACACTTTTTTGAAAGTTTAGAACGTTAAAAAGAGTAGTTTTTAGTTCACCTATTAAGGTAGAACATGAACGAATATATGTTGCTATTTTATAGCGTAAACATGATTCGTTAATCTGACTTATAAATGTGTTTGGCAATCCATAAAACTGATAAAACTATCTATCTTTAAACATGGTCAGCTTATGATCAAATTCAAATTATTCAAACACACCCAAAATTTATCATGTCTTTAATTCCCAAACAGCTATATTACGCTTAACATAACATTACACACCAACTCCGACCCCTTCTTTCAAATATAATGATGATGCATGTTTTGTATGCACAAACAATAAGTTGTTATATGTTATACATATAAAGAATACAATTACCTTTTTCCTAAGCAGGTGTCTCCTCCTCACTACTCTCCTCCTGGTAGGGTTTTATACATCCCTACACAAAATAGAAGCATACCATAAATCAAAACCTAAATACACTTTATTATATGAAACTGAATATTGATAGAAAGTTTCAAAATAAGCAACAAAATGTGAGCTTATGAAACATAAACGCAACAATACTATCTGAAAATAATGTTTTGTGATGATATTTCAATAAAATTCGCTTATACACACATAAGCAGCTTCATACTTGCTTATCAGAGACTACCTCATAATAACCAGTTAGAATAACAGAAAACTACTTGGGCTTAAAAATAAGCAATCCAAAACACTGTCTAAATTATTTCATTTTCATAGAAAGGGAGCAAATCCTAACACTATATATCATGATGTGCTTATTTTTTAGCAATCTCAAACACACTACGTAGAATAATAAAGTGGGATCTAGTATTTACCCTAACCTTAGAATTAACAAATCTAGAAATTAATTAATAAAATGATTAGGAATAACTGTAAAACAAAATTAATTGCTAGGTAAATGTAAAATGAATTCATAAGTATAGAAATTGAGATTTACCAGAAGGTAAAAAAGGAGATCATAGTAAATTTGATTCTGGCGTCGGAGGAGAGATCGGCAATCAACAACCATCACCACTTCTGCAACTGAGACCCAAACCCATGGATCAAAACCTGTAAAATGGCCAAAAGAGATGAAGCTGAGTATTGCTTTTGATGAACCATTGTGTTAGATTCTGGAACCGTTGCTTTTGATGAACCATTGTTGCTTTTGAGTGTTGATTTTGATGAACATAATATAGTACCTGATTAATATATTAATAGCCTTGAAATTCAAAGCAACGATGGTGATGGCGTTGGCTTTGGTTCATAAGGATACGTTTAACGACGACTTGTGGAGTGGGTGGCGAAGATGAGCAGCTACACCAGAAGATGGTTTGTACTTTGCTGATAGATGTGATTTTCATTTTGGGGGAAAAGGGTAAGTAAGACTGAATAAAGTAAATGGGTTGGAGGGAACAAAAAGATGGGAGGGATCTAAAACAGTGATTTTGATTTTGAGGAAAACTTAAGGCGGGACTAGGGTGAAAATGAATGAAATGTTTTTAGATCTGTGAAGAATCTGTTAGAGGGAGGTTTTGATTTTGGGGAAAATTAAAGCGGGACCATATGTACTATATTTTGGCTACACTTAAATAATGTGTGACAAAAAGTTTAGTGTGACCATATATGGCATTTGGTCACAGTGTTCAAGTGTGTGACATATATTTGTCACTATTTATATGTATATCATGACTAATGATTCAACCTTACTTTTCATTTGTCACGCGTTCCAAATTCATATGTGGCTAAATAATTAGCAAAAGATAGCAGTCACCCTTAAATCATGTGTGACAAAACTTGACTGTATGATTTAGACACATAAAAATTTACTTCATGTGACCATATATGCCATTTTGTCACAGTGTTCAAGTGTGTGACATAAATTTGTCTATATTTATATGTATATCATGACTAATGCTTGAAGCTTACTTGTATTTGTCACGCGTTCCAAATACATATGTGGCTAAATAATCAGAAAAAAAATTACCCGTTACCTTTAGCCACATAAATGTTTGAATGTGTGGCAATACAGTTCTAATGGTCACACGATCAAAATTTCATGTGTGGCTAATTAGTAAATATTGTCTATTTTGGTACCTTTAGCCACATAAATATGTGAATGTGTGGCCGTTCCATTTTGCCCATGTGTTACCAAATCCCAGATTTGTACTAGTGGAAGATAATAAAATTGCTTTGAGATTTTCAGAAAATAATAAGGTTTGCTGCATTCTTGAGCAAGTTGAGAATCGCTAATGCCATAACCTGTTTCAGGAGGAAAAACGATATAAGCATAATGAATATGAAACAAAGACTCTTCCGACCATTTTCTTATGGTTGATCGCATGTACGAAATAATGAAATTTGACAAAAATTAAGTTAAAATCGATCATGCTCTTGACGACATATACCTTTTAATAGTTACTATGAGCTTCCTGTTAGTACTGCAACTCTTGAATCCAACAAAAAGCCTTTTTGGCAACAAAAAAACAACTAAATAACCAAGTTTTGACAACAGCAAAACAATTCTTTCTTGACCACCAAAATAACAACCAAACATGCCTCCTTTGAAAGCAACCACTCAAGCTTATTTTGGCAACAAAATAAGAAACCAAACACCCTATTTTGACAGCAAAAGAACCAATCAACCAGCCTAAAAACAACCCTGTTTTATCCAAAAAAACAGCAACTAAACACCCCCGTTTTGACAGAAAAAAGCAACCAAAAACCTGTTTTTGACTGAAAAAAAGCAACCAAACAGCCCCGTTTTGACTTAAAAAACAGCAAACCAAAAAGCCCCAAACCGTACATGTGTCGACAGAAAAAAAACACAACCAACCACCCTTTTTTAACTGGAAAAGCAGCAACTAAACACCCCCGTTTTGACTGAGAAAACTGTAGCACCCCCAAATTGGGTCGCAGCGGAATATTGTCCGGGAGCGTTACTTCATGAGTACTTTTGCACAAGCTATGAGAGAACGACCTCTAAACGTGTCGTTTGAAAAGCAATCTTGTATCGTTTAGACTCCAATGCACATCAAGTAAGCCAAGCATCTAATTCACCTGAGAAAAACATGCTTAAAAGTGTCAACATAAAGTTGGTGAGTTCATTGGTTTGTTTATGTATAAATGTTGAACCAAAGATTTGTAAAGTATGCATGACCATTTCAATCCTTAAATAGTCACAAAAATGTATGTTGAAACCATAGATTTGTAAATTATGCATGACCATTTCAATCCTTAAATAGTCACAAAAATGTATGTATGAAAGTTGGACCGCAATTGTTCAAAGAGTATGTATGATAATTATGATGTACACGATATCACAAAATGTACTTGTAAATTTAGGATCAAATGAATGTATAGTCCGCTGCTTCACTCGCAGCACCATAAAAAGTGTTTACCAATCAGTGACGTTCAGTAAACATAGTGTGGACCACAAGATTTTCCCCGTGATATAACAACACATACTACTATCACAAAATGCAATTACGTTTCCCTAAGCTTATGACACTGAAGCTCGACATGTATGACTTGCAATATAAATTTCCAACATTGCCCGTGATGATGTTCAACCCGAAACATCCCAAATCTGACATGGTATATGTTCGTTGTCTGGCAAACCGGCACAGTGAGCATGACTCACCCGAACGGGGATGTCAATCCCAAATAGATCTATTTATAACATTCGCGCTTACAATCCGGTAATTGACAGTTTATGATAGTGGGCTCAGTGGATTATCGCTGCTTAGGCAAACACGTAATCAAGTTTAAAATGTTCACTTGCGTCTAAAAATGAAATCCAGTATTGTATCTCATCGTGAGATATGTAAATGAGTATGTAAATCAATTTGTAAACGAGTTGTAAATGAACATGTAATGAGTTTGAATCAACCATGTAAATGAATTTGTAAACAAGCATGTTCTCACCCCAAAAATAAATGTAAAACAAGTAAAACATGGGCTATATACTCACCTCAGTGAATGAACTGTGATTATACAAATCAAATGAGTGAAACGTCACGGATAATTCGAATGCAACCTAATTAATTATAGGTCGTATGAGTACTATGTACTTTGAATAACTAACACAACATATAATTTTATATAGTTACATCACCACCTAAACATGTTTGTTTAATTTATAAAATTAAACAATATAAATTTGTACTTTGTAAAATAATGTTCATGTATTTGTGTTTGTAAAAATGTTATATTTGTCCAACAATTGATCTTTTATAAATAATAATTGTTTTAACGCCTTTATGTAATTATATAATAATATTATATAATTAGTTTAATTGATTTCACAAAAATAGTGCACAAGTATAAAAATAGTGCATAAGATTTTATAAACCTTATATCTTTTTCGTTTTAACTTCATTTTATACGTTTTCTATATGTATGGAATTGTATTTGAAAAATCTAATCAAGTATTACATTCATTACATTTGTATGTACTGTTATGAACAGTAACAGTAAGTGGAAATTTATAAAAATACTTTTTATAAATTTTAATTATTGAAATCGTATAAAAAGCATATCTCCTTCGTTTTAATTTGGTTTTTAGTGATTCTTATGCCCACGTCTTCGTAATTAAAAGTTCTATCTAAGAAAAATAATTTCCAACAGCTCACTGTTATGAACAGTAACATATTTTTATAAAATTACTTTTATAAAAACACTTTTTATCGTAATTTGTAAATGGCGTAACTTCTTCATTTTAAATCTATTCTTGGTGTACTTTTTAGTTTTGAAATCCTCATAAGTTTTACTTTTACAGAAAAATGAGTCTACAGTTTTATCAGATTCGAAAACTTAATAGTTTTTATAAAAATACTTTTATACAAACACTTTTACGTATAATCTTGTAAATATCATAACTTCTTCGTTATAATTCGGATTTTCGAGTTCTTTATATGCTTACGATCCTTATGAGATGTACTATCTTTTCAAAATAACTCTAGAATTTTTAAGGGTTCGAATCAAAACATAATGTGCAAACTGTTTTGGGTTATATATATAAAAATTTATTTTATAAACTTTTTAACAAGATAATTACTACAAGTCCTCTAATATGACTAATACACTAACTTGTGTATATTTATAGTCCTATAATATATGTCCAAGAATATGTCTAAAAATAACAAGTCCTCACATTTATTTATTCATAAAGTTAATAAATAAACTTTTATATAATTAATTATAAACTAGTTTTATAAATTAACAAATAATTATACAAAGTGTGTTCTTGCCTTCTATCATCATTTTAGCATCATAACATCATAATGAAAATGTTGTTCGAATTTTATACAAGTGTAAATATCCATTTTATAAACTTATAAAATACCATAGGTGATGATTAACTATATAACAATTATATAAATCATGAAATGAATAATATGAAAAGTTTAGGGTTCTTAGAAGACCTTAACAAGATGGATGATGAAGAGAAACAAAGTCTAAACCCTAACTTATCAAGAAAACCCAAGCTTCCAAAACAAGAAAACCCTCATTTCAATTATAGAAACCTTAGTTTTCTTCTTGATATTAAACCCTTGTAACCAATTAACCAAGCTTCCAATACACCTTAGATATGCCTAAAAATAAACTTTGTATGCTTGAAATACCTTAGAAATCAAAACTATAAATTGTTTGAGAATGTGTTTGCAAACCGTGGGTTGAGAGAGAGTGGGAGAGGAAATAATTTAACTTCTATGCTTGTAAATGAAGTGTGTGTGATATACTTACTTTATGGCATCTATTTATAGCTAAAACAAGATGTTAAAACCACTTAAGCAATTCTATCAAATGGTTTTGGTGTTGTTTTCATTGTGTCCGGTTCACATGGCTCATAGGGCATGGTTTTTAATTTGTTTAGGACATGTAGAAGTAGGGAACAAGTATAGCATGAGTTG
>BQNB010174300.1:0-13271 GCA_026074375.1 Tanacetum coccineum
AAACAAAGCCGAATTAATCAGAGCGAATAAAGTAAAGTTACCGTTTCCTTTGAGATCATAGTGGACGTCAAAAGTGGCGAGTGCGAATCGATGGTAGCCACGTGATCAGAGTACGTCGAAAATGACCTTGAGTTCGCCTTCGAGGATAGCCGTAACGACGATGGAGTTGAGGATGCAGAGTGTGGAGAGTATGATGATGTGGAGAGATATCAAATTGGTATGGACAATAGATCTTGTAAAATGTAGCAATACAACCTACAAAATCCTTGTTTCAAATTATTATATTATTGTGTCGAAATTATGAATATAACTTTGTACACAAACTAAAAATGTTGCATGCTTGGTCCCTGAGGTTATCTTATTATTATAAAAGGGTAAAAGTACCCCTGACGACTCAAAAACTTAATGAAGTATTGGATGGTGTTAGGGTCAAAGGGTTGGTCAACCCTTTTTTGACAACCACAAGGACGTCTGGTGTAATTATCGAGGCAATAGGATGAGACATGCAATTTAGGCATAACCACAAGGACCAAACATGTAATTAACTCTTTCATATGTAATCGGAGAAGTTTCATTAATTAACTATTGTAATCTATAACTCGGATTAAATTTGTGTGATATGATTGAAAAGTCAAAGATGTATGTTTTCTATTGCAAAAAACAAGAAAAAGTTTTGATTTTTAGACAAATACTTATGTCAATTTTAATACAGATGTTTAGTGTGAGAACTTCAATATTAGTGTTAAATCACATATGATATGTAATGCGAATTTTTATACAACTAAGAAAACGTGAAAAGAAATGACAATTTTTTTTCGTCGAAAGTATATCAAAGCGTCTACGCATCGAAAGAAAAATAAAATGTTGGTCTTTACGGTGTAATTTGTTTTATCTAACGATTAACAGTTCATGAGATATTTACATTTTAAAAGATAAGTATAATTAAAATTTTAATTTAAATATTAGTTAATATCTACACTTATTTTCTCAACAAGAAAATAAGTGACTGAAATTTATCCATGTGAAAAAGTTAAGTATGTAAAATAAGTCTTCTCAATGTAATAAATATAACAAAACTAGATCGTTTATAAGACGGGCTTGAATATGGTGTGTTAATAGATAGAAAAATTACGTGTTACATCATGACAACTGATGTGTGCTTAAACACACATCGTTTTAGCCTCGGAAAATACTCTAAAACGGACTAATAACCATAAATATGAGTAATTATATTGAAAATATGTTTGGTTTGTGTTATTATGTCTTGTAGGTACAAAGGATTGAAAACAAAGCAAAAACGGTGATTTTCGGGAAGTTTCGACGACGTTTTCACGTTTATCGAGATTCAAACGAAGTCGTAAAAATTCCCCGAGCACTCAGTTGGAAAGAGCACAAAATTACGAGTCTATCGGTACCTTCCTCAATATTTGAACCGGTCCAAATAATATTAAATAGACCGGTCAAATTCTATGTTGACCTATCTATAACTTGGCCAGCCTAAATAGCCCTTAAATCAATTATAATGCATATATATAACTGAAGCCATGCCCAGCTCAGTTGGCACTTGGGGTAACCCTTGTGTCACTGAGCGAGAGGTCTGGGTTTTGAATCCCAGCCTAGGATGGGTTGAGATATATATCTCAGCTGCCATGTGGCCCATTCAGGTGGTGACACGTGGCTGCCACGTGGCTGCCATGTGGATGCTACGTGGCAACCCGACGCGGACCGTTGACCCATTGACTTTCCACGTGGATGCCACGTAGCTACCAAGTCAGTGGCGGCTGTCCAATGACAGCCTGCCACGTGGCGGCAGCGTTGACGGCTAATGGTTATTGTAGGTACGAGGTGGCGGCTGGCGGCTGTCAAATATTCATTGGCTGCAGGGCGACTGACCAGTGAGGAGGTTACACGTGTACACGGTATCGAAAATGGCATTTGTTAGTAGGCGCGTACGAGGTTTTAGAAGGCATTAATGGATAATGATTGGGGAATATGGTGAGCAAATAAGAGGATGGCACGTGGCCAAATGATTGGCTAAGAATCATTCACTATCGTTGGCAAGATAAGATGGCGTATGAAAAGACCAAAATGCTCCCACTCTCACTTGGGCTATATAAAGCCCCTTCATTTCACAGATCCGGACACTTTTCTTTTCAATATTACACACACATAGTATTATTAGTTTAGCTTATTTTGTGTATTTAGATTAGATTTTTGTAAAAGCTTTTTAAAGCTTATTGTTCCAACTTATTGTACTAGCATATTAATGAAGATGAAGATGTTTTGTGATATCACTTGAGCTTGTTCTTTCTCAAATCCTCTATTTTTCTTATTTTCTTTTTATAGCTTATTTCCAAATAAGCTCTTATTAGCTTATTTTTTGATCCTATCTTTTAAGCTTATATTCGAATAAGCTATTCCTATAGCTTATTTGATTTAGCTTATTTCTCATATTGTTTCGGTTTAGAAAGCATATTCGAATAAGCCCTCTTAGCTTATTTCGATTGCTTATTTTTCCAAGTTTGTCTTTTTATCATTTCTTTTAGCTTAAAGTTTGTAGCTTTTTCTAGTAGCTTATTGGTTAGATCTAATCCTTAAATATACCCGATTCTGGTTCACTTTTCGAAGAGAACACCTTAGTTTCAGGTGGATTTAGATTTATTAATAATAGATCTATAGTTTAGTTGTTTTTATTTAGCTTAAAGTTCTTTGTCTTTTTTTAGTAGCTTATTATTTTAGATCTAATCCTTAAATATACCCGATTCTCGTTCACTTTACGAAGACAACACCTTAGTTTCGGGTGTATTTAGATCTAAAGTTTCTATTTTTAGTAGTTTTTAGTTTAATCTCTAGCTTATTAATCATATATCTTATTTATTATAACCTTGTTTGTGTTTTGATGAAAATGATTCTACATCTAAGGCGAGGAGCTTAAGGGTTTAATAAGCTAGTTTTATTTCTTAAGTTTAGAGCTTTTATAGATTTTACAAGCTTTTTAGTATATAAAGTTTATTACTTTATCAACTAATTAGTTTAATAAAATCTAAATTAGAAATAAACTTAAGTGTTTTATTTAGTTTATTAAATCGGGTGGTTATTTCGTTATTGTTGCTTCAATCGGTATCTATTTTCTTTCCTACTTCAACACTTAGTAGTTTTTAGCTTAATTAGATTAATATGTTTACTTTTGTTGATTTGGTTGCAAGTATGATTAGTGAATAGTTATTATATGCTTGTTAAGTGAGTAGTGATTAGTGAATTAAGTGTGAAAATTTAAAAAGTGTTGTTGATTAATAATTTTCGAATTATTTAGATTTATGTTTTGGTTATTTAAACGGGCAAAAGCCGTAAGAATAATTAGACATTATTCTAGTAATTAATACTAAGATAAAAGATTGTTTTCAAAATAAACCAATGTTGTGAGAAAATAGTTTTTTAGACGGGAACTAATTCATCAATAAAAAACTTACCTTCACACTTAAGGATCTTTTCGCCTCACTTGACCAACATATTCGTTTAATATATATTTTAGATCTATTTGCTTAGTTTAATATTACTTAGTTTTAATATAGCTTATAATTATATTATTAATATAAAACCAAACCAAAAATATTTGATAATCAAACATCCAATTAAGAACATAAACGTAAATCTCTATTCATATCTCGCCGTGGATTCGACTTCGGATGATTTAATTATTACTTTTCCTAAAGTAATTCTTATTTCTAACATGAATATTATTACCGATACGTTCTACGACGACTTAGTTTTTGGCTCCGTTGCCGGGGAGATTTGTACGATTTTTGCGTTGTGTTTCGAGTTAGTGCCTTGAAGATCCTTTCTTTTGAAAGTTCATTTTCGTATTTATAAAAAAAAATATATATATATAAAAAATATAAAACAAAAAAATAAAAATAAAAAAAATAAAAATAAAAAATAAAAAAATTAATGATAATAAAGATTTACAAAGAAATACTAAAAATTATGTAAAACCAAATTCCTCCGTTTTACTTCTGGTGCATGAGCATGCAATCTTCTTCAAACCAAATCGGGTTACATCTTCCCAATCCCGAGAAAAGTTTGCGATTTTGACCAAAAGAAGTGTCCAAATCCGATAATCTTTTTCTTGATCATATGCACGGAGAGGACGAGAACGCTGAAGACGTCCAAATGGCCGATCATTTGAGACCGATGGAAGAGCTACTTCGAGTACCTATCGAAGGTATTGAACATGCTATCGTTGTTCCAGTCGTTCTAGCGAATGAATTTGAATTGAAAATCGAGTTACTTGATTTCATAAGTAACAATACTTTCTTTGGTTTTGAAAATGATGATCCTCATTCACACATCATAAGATTTTACCAAATAACCCGAACTCTCAAAATAAACCAAGTGCCTCATGATGTGGTGAAGTTGATCTTATTCCTGTTTTCCCTTAAAGGAGCAGCCGAGACATGGCTTGAGAATGAACCTCCTAATTCCATCACAACTTGGGATGATTTAGTATCAAAGTTCTTGAATCGATTTTACCCTCATTCTAAAACAAGACAGATCAGAAATGAAATCACAACTTTCAACAAGTTTTCGATGAGACTTTTACCGAAGCTTGGGAAAGATTCAAGGGTTTATTAAGGAAATGTCCTCATCACGAATTCTCACTCCTTCACCAAATAGATTTCTTCTATAACGGGTTGAGTCAATCTGATCAAGATTCTCTCAATTCCACAGCGGATGGAAATCTGATGACAAGAAATACTCAAGAAGCTTTAACCACTATTGAGAATAAAGCCAAAGTTTGAACTTGTAAAAATAAAACTCAAGTTTCGAGTAGTGGTGGTACCTCAACTCAAACTGATGCCATTACCGCGCTTACTAAACAAGTCGAAGCTCTTGGGAATCATATTACTAGCATGCAAGAAATCTATAACCAAAACCAATAAGCCACGATTCAATTAATGCAAAATTAAACGGGTCAAATCGTAAAATCTCTTCAAGAAAGGCCATTAGGTATGCTACCGAGCAACACAGAAACATACCCACGAGAAGAGCTTAAAGCGGCTACTACTATGAGTGGCTTGACATTGGATGGGTCTTTTATTCCTCATTCTAATTTTCTCGTTTATCAAGAAGAGGAACAAGAATCGGAGACCATAATGGAAGTGGTGGAATATCCTAGCTCTCAGAGCACACCACTTGTCCCACCTCCAGAAACTCCACAATTGTCCTCACCAAAACCGAATGAAAACCCCGAGCCTAATCCTCATTAGCCACCGATTCCATATCCATCTTGGCTTCAAAAAGACAAATTTCAAGCTTTGGAGAATCCTACAGGACGTGCTGACCATTTCGTTTATAGAACTGATATTGTTGATTCTTTGTGCGATAAATTTCCTATTCAAAACGATCAGAGTAGTGGCAGTACCACTTCTCATTTTGATCATTCTCTTCTAGATTATGAATCGTTTTACTTTGATGTCGTTCTCAAAGAATTTGAAGACTTACTTTATCACGGTCATTTGATTGATCTACCTGATATTGATAATGGAATATATGATTCGGAGGGAGATATCCTTTTTCTTGAAAAATTATTAGAGGATGAACCTTCAAAAGCAAAGAAGTCAGAGATCGATCCTCTTATTAGGGAACCGTCTGATACCTTTTTAATAGGGGACAAGGAAATCAAATTCAATCCTCTTAAGGATATTGATGACCCTGTTCCAATCCCAAGGGTACCTTGGATTCTCTTGATCTAATTTCAAAAACTTTCGTTATGACTATCACAAATCCTTTGTTTGATTTCGAATCTAAATTTACTTTAGATTCAGATAATCCTATCTTTGATATTCAGAATAAGGAGAGTGATGAGTCTGAAACGGAGACTATAATGGATGAGGTGCAAATTCATAGCTCACAAAGAACCGTACAAATCCCACCTTCGTATGGAAAGTTAAATTTTGATTTAACCATGCCTAAACCAATCCTTACCTTCTCACACTTTCGTTATGGCATTTTTGGTTCTTATCGTGTGTTTGACATACTTGGCCCTGAACTATTATTTTCTTTGTCATACGGTTTTGGCCTCGTCTTTCCTGATAAATTCTCTAAGCTTCATTATTATATTTATTTAAAGTAGGAGACCAAAATGAAGTATTTGACCTCGAAATTAACGTTGTTGACGTAGACTCGAAAGTTGGAAGAAATTCCATCGGATATTGAATCCTCCTGCCCTTTTACTTTAATGATTATCTAAATTCAGGGGTGAGTCAAGCTAGTGACTCGTTAATAAACAAACGCTTCTCGGGAGGCAACCCATGTTATCTATCTATTTTTATTTTTATTTTAAATAAGTGTGATGTAGTATGAAAATAAGTGTGGGGGAGTGCTTCTATCCATGTTGTGTTTCATAGGCATCCATTTTTGCTTGCAGGATTCCCTATGATCGTGAAGACTACCGTTGCTGTTTTCCAATCCTCCACACTCGGTATTCCGATCATTTACATGTTCATATCTAGGGAATATTCTATTCCTGATTCATTTATATATATATATATCTCCCCTCCCCCCCGCCTCCCCCGTCCGCTCCCCGCTTCCCCTTATCTATATATATATATATATATATATATATATATATATATATATATATATGATATTGTTTCCCCTTTCACACTTGGAATTTTTAGCATTTGCCTTTTTCGTTCCTAAGTGTGGGGGTAGCACCCGATATTTTTAAACATTGAGGCCAATGTTCAGTTCTAAGTGTGGGGGGGGGGGGAGATTTCTATCGAAATGATCATACCTGTGCTTGTTTGTGTCTCACGCAACCCCGTTTTGACTAATATTTTGTTTTATTTTAGAAAAAAATGATATAAAAATAAATAAAAATGTGTAGGCCCATAGGCTAGAACAAGGGAGATTCCGACTTGACCGAGTATTGCACTCTAGCTTTCCCCTTGGATTTTGAGACTAAGCGTTTGCAAGACTTAATTTTTTTTGCAAAGAACGAAAAATGATAGAGTTGAATATAAGTTAGATGCTTAGCGTGGAGTAGTTGGATCTCTTTAGAGCTCATAGAGGTTAATTGTGGCTTTTTGCTCCCATCAGCTAAATAAACGAAATAAAATAATTTTCAATAAATAAAGTTGCATGGTTTTTACGATTCTTAGTTTTTAATCCCTTCTTAGAGATTCCTTCTGATGAAAGTAAGGAACACATCGAGGTTTTGTCAGTGTTGTGGGGAAATAGGCTATCGTTTCCTGACGGCTCATTTTCGTTGACTCAAAAGTTAAAAGACCACAGGACTTGAAATTTGGCTATAATAAAATGTAATAAACTAAAGCCAAAATAAGACTAATGTTTCCTGACGGTTCGCTCCTGTTGACTCAGTTGTTTAAAGGGTGGGGTAATAATAATAATAATCCGAGACCGATAAAAGTTTACTGTTTCCTGATGGTTCGCTCCCGTTGACTCAGAATTCAAAAAGGTCAAGGAAATTCCTGAGGTCAAAATAAGACTACTGTTTCCTGACGGTTCGCTCTCGTTGTCTCAGTTGTTTAAAGGACCGATGACTAATACTGTTGCAATAATAATGATAATAAAGCCAAATTTCGACTCCGGGGATATCTAAATAAAGCCTCCGTCTTTGGACTCGTAGTTGAGTTGTTTCAGATGAAATAAAAAGGATATCCCCTAAATCATGTGAAATTAGAACCTTAATGTGGACATTATTCTCAGCAAATCGGTTCTTTAAGAAAGGGTTTCAAACTATTTATTATTTAAACCGGTCTCCTTTATAATAATAAGACCTTAAAATAAGTAATCTCAATTCACTTTATATTTTCCGAATAAAATCCTTAGAGGAATTAGGAATAAGGGAGCGAGAAGTAGCTGCGCTTACACAATTAACATTTATGAGTAGTGTTAGCATCTAATTTTATATTTAGCTTTGATTTCGGTTTAAGCTTGGTTTGGGGATTGTGAAAATCGAGGATGACAAACTCCCGTTCTTAAAGCCTTTTATATAATTTGAATAAATTTTAACTTAGTCTTTTATCTATTAATGAATGAATGGTTAAAACGGGGTGTTTTCGAAACAAATGACTTTTATTATTCCCCTTGATGAACACCTTTCTGTTCTTGTTTGATGTGAGGGGATATTAGTTAAGGGGGGGGGGGGGGGTAAAAGATATTCTTTCATAACGTGTGTAATAAACATTGCATGTGGGACCAACAATGGCTTAATGTAGGGGAATTTTGATGTGTGCTTAAGCACACATCATTTTTATACCGAAAAACACTCTAAAATAGACTAATGACCATAAAATATGTGAAATTATATCACAAATATGTTTGGTATGTGTTATTATGTCTTGCAGGTACAAAGGATTGAAAACAAAGCAAAAACAGGTAATTTCGAACGAGAATCGATCACGTTTACACATTTTTCGAGGTCTAAACGAAGCCCAATTGAAGCCACGACCATACCGATGAAAAGAGCACGGAAAAACTAGTCCAACGGATCCGGATCGCTCCAAGACTCGTCCCGGTTCACCTTGAACCCGCCGGTCCAATATCTACACTATTTGAAGCCTAAATCAGCCCAGCCCGATACAAAGATACATAGTCCAGTTTGCATATGGTTAACAAATTGGTTGGCTAGCTGAGATGGTTAACGTGTTTTTGTGTGTTAGCACAAACCAGTGTTCGAATCCAGCTGGTGTCATGTATATTTTTATTACCATCTGGCTGTGCTAAAATTATAGCTTTGCCCCTGCTTGGTCACCTAAAATTACCAGATTGTCCCTAGACATGGTTCCACTTTTAGACAGCCACATGGCATAGTCAGCCATAATTTTCAGCTTGGAGAAGAAGCTATGATTTCTTTCGTGGCTTTATATACCGAGTAAGAAGCAGACGCCATTATATATATCTTTCTTTTCAATTTCCATTTCACACATAGTAGTTATAGGCTTATTAGTGTAGGAGTAGTGTCTGTTTAGGCTTATTTTATGTAAAAGCTTTTTAGCTTATTTACCTAGCTTATTGTATTGGATGTTTATTATAAATGAAGATGAAGGTTGGTATCACTTAATGCTTATTTTCTTTCTCTAATCCTCTATTTTTCTTATTTTTTTTCTAGCTTATATCCAAATAAGCTCTTATTAGCTTATTTTTGGATCCTATCTTTTAAGCTTATATTCGAATAAGCTATTTCTATAGCTTATTTCAAATAAGCTTATTTAATATACTTGTTGGTTTTAGTTTTCAAATAAGCTTTTCATATAGCTTATTTTGGGATTATTGAAACTAGCTTATTTTCTAGCATAAAGTTTGTAGCTTTTTTTTATAGTAGCTTATTGGTTAGATCTAATCCTTAAATATACCCGATTCTTATTCACTTTTCGAAGAGAACACCTTAGTTTCAGGTGGATTTAGATCTATAGTTTAGTAGTTTTTATTTAGCTTAAAGTTCTTTGCTTTTTCAAGTAGCTTATTAATTTAGATCTAATCCTTAAATATACCCGATTCTCGTTCACTTTTCGAAGAGAACACCTTAGTTTCGGGTGGATTTAGATTTAAAGTTTCCATTTTTATTAGCTTATAGTTCTTTTTAGTGTAATCTCTAGCTTATAATCATATATCTGTTATGAATAATTAATAAAGTGGCTATACACATACCTTAACTCCTTTTGGTTACATCTTTTTGTATTCCTCTCTATTATGATTGTATTAAATATTTGGCATATGAGAGCCCTATAAATTAAGGCTCACTTTGTATTTTATCAATCTCAATGAAATACATGTCTCGATTCTCTCTACTTTCTTCTTCTTTTATACATCGATTATATGTGTTGCTATTAGGTCGTTGTTTCACAACACGTTATCAACACGAAAGCTTCATGAAGAATGAAAAAAGACAAGGATGATTCACTGTTAATGGCTCACGGTGTGGTTCAAAAAGGTGCTTTACAATTTTGATTTTGATGGTTTAACCAATCGTTGATGAGATAAGTTTTTCTTTTTCATGTTGCTTTATAATTATAAAATAACACCATGGTTGATTTATCTTCTTGATGAGGGCGTAAGTCACTTTAGTTTAATGAGATATAAGTGTTTGAAAAATAAAAGAAAATTTACTACTACACACATATTTGTTAATCTTGTTTTCTATTTAGCCACTATTCAAACTAAATTGGATTCATTATAACATGATGTATTGTAACAGGATTCATTATATAAATAAAATTTGCAAATCATCGATTATGAAAATTTGTTATGCGATCTAAATCTCGTAACATAAAGTTTTAGATCGAGTACGTATTCTCATACGTTATGATAGTTAAACTTATAAGAACTTTTGTTTTGGTTTATGGTAAATCTTAATTTGGTCTTAATTTTTGATTGTCAAGAGGTAAATTCAAACTCCAATTGTTTAATCATACACATATATGTCAAGATCTTAAGCTTTTGAAATACTAACCGAAAAAGTTACAAGCATGCACGGTTGATCATTAGGATATAATATTATGATTAGTATTATTATTTAGATGTTGATTATATGTTTCAGCCTTATATTTATGTTTGTGCATATATTTAGTATATTCGATTACGATATGAACCCATACTTCTTTTCATGATTTTGGTCCTCGCGATATGGATATACGATTTGCCTTATGTGTGCAAGATGCTAAACAAATTTTATTAAAATAAAAATAAAACTTTTGTCACGAGTGAAGCTATATATTTTATATTCACACGTCATGTTGGTGTGGAGTTCATATTTTAACATTTTGGTGATGTTACGTTAGCTACACCTTTACCTATATATAATTCTTAACATCAATAACTCTTTATTTGTTTTCTCTAGTATATAATGATTGATTTACATAATTTGTTCTGAAAATTGAGAATGATTTGTGAAAAGTCACTTATGGATTTAATCTTGAGTTTATACACTTGCATATGATATTGGTTTTCTATCTACAAATTTGGTTCTTAGTGGGATAAAAGATTGTATTCTTTATTTATATACTAATCTCGGATCTTCAATAGACTATTAGTCATTATTTGAGATACTAACTTATAGCTTATGATCATAACAAGATCTATATTGCCCACGTAACGCGTTGGTACAAAATTTTCATTAGAAAAAAAACATGTTTAATTTGTTTGTGTCTTATTTCATATAGCTTAATTTTGGTTAAACTCATCATGATATTATAAACAAATGTACAACTTAACAACTCGAATGACCCATAAACATTTCACTTAGCTTTAATCGTTTAAATTTCAATATAGTCACTCGGTTTACATAGTATACTGTTTATTTTTGAAGTGTTTTTCGCATCCCGCCAAGGACCTAAAACCTAAATTAAAACATCATTATAAAGGTTACTTGTAGAGTTAATGAAAAGCATTTCTCACATAACGAAATAGTGATCAGATAATAAAAATAATAATGATCATTTGATAAAATTGGTGGTGGTAATATTAGTAGTCAGTATTAATAATATTGATGGTATTGATTATGAAATTAAAGGTTTAGTAATAATTATGATAAAAGAGAATAAAAAGGGTTGAAAAACACACAATAGTAGAGAGTCGAATATTAGACATCGGGGTTGTAGAGCAAAGGTAAAATCACCATGCCACTGAAGTAATCTTGCTAGTTTCTATAAAAGATTTATTATATCTCATTCATTTCAAAGTTGCTATTTTGTTTGAATTGTGTTTATTTTGTTTGATTCATAACTTGATTCATATGTCGGTATACTGTAATATGTTGCGTAATTTGAATTTATGGGTTTGACATTATGAGATAAGATAGTGCTTTTGTTGGACAAAAGTTTGTTCATAAGATATGAGCCTAAAATCATTTTTGTATTGATTTTGGAATTAATTACTATCCCACGCAAGTAAAGAACATATGTAACGACTCAAATTATTATGAAGGTTGATGAAAAGATTAATGAAGGTATTAAAATATAAGAATAAGATGTGTTGGTTGCCTCATTATGTTATATTTAGTTTATTGCAAGACATTTGATTAATTGATCAATGACATACTTTACTAGTATAAATTGTGTTTTATTATTTGATAATGATATAAGCTAATGTGAATAACATATTTAACTGTATGTGAAAGACATAAAAGAGCTAACCAGAGAGGTGCGATTGAAGCACATGTGGTCATAAAGTATACGCTTATGAGCCAAGATTGTTGTATTAATTAGCATGGCCGGTTAACCATCCCGAGTCAATGATGATGCGATATGTATACAAGAACTATTAAGTCTCTTAACAGATAAATTTAAATGTTCTCGATGGAAGTTAATTGTTTCATCTATCACGACCATATTACACTGAGGACTTTGTCCTATAAAGTTTTAGAAAGGATATAAAGAAGATGTATGTAGGCCTATACATCTGCAATACAGATCATTATGAGTTTAAAATTGATGCATCGTCAAAATGATCATCAAATACGCAACTTAAGGTTAGTGCGGTTAGTGGCTCAACTTATAAAATGCGAGCACGGTTTTCCAAATTAAATTATTAAGAATGGTGGTGAACACATCCAAGTATTGGGCGATTATTGGAATAATTGTTGAACTTAAAGGCAGCCCATGTTCATACACGAATTGATTTTGTTGAAACGTTTATAAAACATCTTCAGTTGATTGCAAAGCCAATAATTGGGAGAACAAAACTTTTAGTTAATGGGGGCATGTTATAACATATGAATTCGCATCTTGCCAACAATCTATAATGATTGCTCCCCATTAGAATGGTTTTTGGTCACAAACCATATAGTTCCCATGTGAGATATTGTAATCGTGCAATATATACTAAATCCACCACAATTGCATAAATGGGATGTTCAAATTGATAATTCATCAGGGGGAGAATGAGCAGCGTGAAATTTGGAATGAATTATGATAATACAAATGATGACCCTCACACTAATGAATATAAACTTGAAGTTCAAGAGACAATTTATATTCCAGATCTAGTAATTGCCAGACAAGTTTGGTGACCTAAATAAAGTGACTAGATCATATACACTGCTAGGGCTCCAATTACAATGTATGTCCCAACAGTAAGACCAATGATTGGTAGTAAGTCTATGGCACGTCTATAACATGATAGACTAATCGATTCCAGATAAAAGACCGCGAATGAAGATATAAAATCGAGCAAGAAAGTTAAGATGGTTGAATCGAGGTAATAAAGACCCCATAATAGTCTCCTAAAGAGACACTAGACTTGAAGGT
>BQNB010174302.1:0-13271 GCA_026074375.1 Tanacetum coccineum
CATTGATAGGCACCCCTTGCAAGTGCCCATGGATGCCTCGAATAGCCTCCCCATGTTGGGCTAGTGTCCTTACCACGGTCGCTGTAGGGAAAACATCAACGGGCGCAGGGTGAACAATATCCACTCTGATCTCGATAGGATCTTCAAGATTCCTTTCAGCAGAGACGGGAAGAGTGGGTGCATCCATAACCTGTACAAGCAAAAGTTTATATAAATCGTCTTTATATGAAACCATGCAAGATGCGTGCAGTATGGATGAATGACGTGATGCAAGGTGATGTATGGCAAAATGAATATGCACTCATTGCATGAATGGGGATATATGACATGATGAAAGGAAATGCCTCATGGCATATATGAATGATGGTATCCTATAAGGTAAATTACTGTTTGCTAATGTTTGGAACCTACGAGCTTATAGTACTACCTTGCCTTAAGAAATGTTCTAGTATTTATATAAATAACTCTTATATAAATAAATGTAAGATATACGTAAGGAAATCTAAATATATATATCTTTCTCTATATATATATATATGTCATGTAAGCACGTATATAACGTATGTAAGCACTTAGTATAACCAACTAATGCTAAAATGGTGCATTTCATGTAAGCATGTATACTAGATTCAAACCAGTAATGTATGTATGTCCCTTGAAAACTTTTGTATGGTGCAATGTTTGAAAATAGTTATAGTCTAGGTAAAATATGCAACCTAGTTCTCTATAACCTTGGCTCTGGTACCAATCTATAACACCCCCAAAAATGGGGCATTACTTCATAATACCATTGCACAAGTCATGAGAGAACGACCTCTAAGTGTCGTTTGAAAAGTAATCTTGTATTGTTTAGACTCCAATGCACATCAAGCTAGCACCTAGCACTTAAGTACCTGAGAAAACATGTTTTAAAATGTCAACAATAATGTTGGTGAATTTATAGGTTTATAAATTAAATGAGGCGGATAGCAAGATTTCCCTGTAATAGAGTAGCAATTACAATATCACAAAAATGTATTACGAAATGCACTAAGCTCATGACACTGAAGCTCAACAATGAATGTATATCAAGTACATTTAAATAAGGGTGCCCAATGTAGATGTTCAACCCGTAACATCTATATGATCCAAAATGGTATATGTTCGTCGTTCCATTCAACCGGAATACTAGTAAGTGCTACTTGCCCGAACGAGAGCGTTACTCCAAATAGATCTATTTATAACATTATTGCTTACAATCCAGTAATTAACAGTTCATGATGATGGGCATAGTGGGTTATAGCTACTTAAGCAAATTCATAATATTTGAACTAAAATGTACTTGCATCCTTTTATAAAACAACATGATCTCATCCCCGAGATTTGATAAATAGTTGAGAAATGAAAGATGGGGATTATAAACTCACCTTAATGAGGCAGCAATGAATATGGAGCGAGCAAGGTAAATGGTGCACGCAAAAACAATGCAAAACTCTATCCGCTACCTAAATGAATAATACGCATATTACTAATGATGTAATGTACTACAATATATGCAATCTTGTCCTTATTATTGTGCTTGAGCTTGAGAAATATTACCTGTTTAAAATGTGGTTATTCATGAAAATTAGCCAAATGTATCGGGTAATAATCTCTTACCATTAAACATGTAAATTACGATATCGGACATTTTAGAACTAGGTTGTAAGTACTTTTCTGGTTAATTCAGTAACACTTGGTTTGGGTCTCTAAACGTGTTAAACAAATGGTCGAAGTTATAACAAAATGAATTTAAAAATTAAGTTTTATTTATAAAATTCGGGGGACAAATGCAGAATTTTACAATCAAATTCTGGACTCGTTACTTAATGAAATTACAAACAAAAAGATGTTTTGAAAACTAGGCCATGTCGTCTATAACTTTTGTTATTTAAGTTTTGTCTAAAAATGTCGTTTAATATGTTAAAAACGTAGCCAAACACAAGGGGGTCGCGACTAGGCTTAAGCAGAAAAACAATATTTTTGGCCAAGTGTTTTTCAGATGACTTTTGTTTGATTTTGATCGCGGATTACAAATTCATTACTCAGTATTATGATGAACCAAAAATACTTTTGAAAACTAGGCCAGGAGTACAACAATTCATCATTCATAAGTTTTGCAATTCGAAGTCCTTATAGTGACTAAAAACGAGGGTAAAGTAAGGGTGCACGACCCCTTCCGCCAACAGTTTCAACTGTTGGAACACGCAACAGCAGTACTAACTTTTAGTCCTATTTGCGAGTTTGTTACTTAACCTTATGACAAACTAAAAGTACATTTATAAACTATGACAGGTCCACTACAACTTTTATTAATTAAGTTTTACGTTTAGATGTGATTAAGTGGGTTAAAAATGGGTGTGAATGTGGTAGTGTCGCGACCTTCCAACAGTATTAACTGTTGAGCACGCGACAACAACACTAACTTGAGACTTAATTTGAGGGCTTGATTCCTAACCGTTTTTTGTGATTCAAGTTGCTAAATAAAGCCTACCATGTCGACTATAAAACGCCCCTATTTGTTGACTCTATGTCTAAGTCTAAGTGGGCCAAAACAAGGCCTAAAGTCGAAAACCAAAACACGCAGAGTTTTCTATACAACATTAAAAATAGCTGATTTGTTAAAAGTTCTATATCCCACTTCGTTATAAAGTCGTTAAAAAGCTCAAAGTTTGCATGTGCGCTTTCTCCCTTATATGTTATCGAATGGACAAGTTAGAAATTCTAATTGGTCAACTTTGTATACGGGTTTCACATTACACCTGAAAACATCGGAAAGTTATATTTGTGAAAACAAGTGTTTCTTGGTTTTAAAGTTGACAAGCACACTACTAGAACATGAATGCAAAATGTAGTAAAAGAAAAGAAGGAATGTAGCGGACTCTCAACAGGTGACGTTGTTGTTACTTGTGTGATTAACACTAAACAAACACCTAGTTTGTCTAAACCACAAAACAAAACCAATCCAAAAAACCATACCAACTTGATGATGTAAAGAATACGACTCTTGGACTATCTTGTGATTCACCGACAATCCAATAACGATATTAAAATAGAGTGGTACTTGTTTGATGAGTTTGTCGTCCAAAAGAAAGAACCAGAGAGTGTTTGTATTCGTCGTCCCAAGAAAACAAAGGAATAAGAAACCGATTAGGGTTTCTTAGGGGTTTTTGAATTTTATGGAGCTAGGGTTTATGGTTTTATCTTGAGTTCTCCCTGTGGTTGATACTGCTCGAATGGAACCAAAAGTAAAGAAAGAAGCAACTTTTAGTGAATGAAAGAGAGCAGTTCATGAGTTTATATAAGCCCAATTTAGGGTATGTTGACTAGTCCAGGCATGCTCACATGCATTTATAACAATGAATTAAGTAGTGTATACTTGGATTATTAGGTATCTTGTTCTAGTCTACCAAACAGAAAAGTGTAAGGAATATCCGTGAGGTTTTGTTTCTCACTGAGCTGTCACGAAAGAAACAAGAAAAGCCAAGAGAGTCCTTGGGGCTGATGAGTAACTTGCTGCCATTGTTAAAGGAACGGGAAAACAATGCTAAATACGATTTCCTTATGAAGGTTGTCACATTGGGGGAAGGCCGTATATTCGTTGGGTTATAAACGGGAGTGTTGATAGGGTAGTATATTTTATTGTTTAGTTAGGTTTCATCGTTTGCAAGAGTGTGGCATGGTTCATGGATTAAACAATTAGCTAGCTTCATGTAGCAACATGCTTGATGTGAAAATACTATCATATTTGGTCTCCTTAGGTGCTTGTCGTGCATGAGTGATCAAAAGGGGACCAAAAGAGGACTTGAAACCCCATGGAATAACCACTAGAGTTTATAAGTTGGTTATGTGTGAAAGGGGTATACGGTTTGAATGGGTTTAGGGTATGGTTTTTGTGTTTAAATATTAAGTCTAGGTCTTGAAAGAGTATAGTGTTGTAAGAGAACATTTACTTATGTGTAAGACATGAAGTGATAGAAGCTTAGGCATGCATTTGGGGCCTTATTTCCAGCCGGATGATATGGCAAGCATGGGAGACATATTTTTGCTTAGTTATCCCATGGTTAAGGGTTTAGGGCTTATATGTTGGATAATAAATAATATTATTTATGTAGAGGATGACTTAGTGGGGTTGATGTTGATTTAATTCTTGTTCTTTTTTGTTCCTTGTTAGCTGCCGAATTCCTCAACCATAGGGAGACAAAAGTGTGGCTTAGATATTCATGAAAGGTTTAGGGTTTGATCCATGGGTTAATAGATATACTTGTTTAATGATGTGTAAGAGATGTATGACATGTTGTAAGAATGATGTGATCTAACAAACAAGCATGCACTTGTTCCTTCTTTCTTTTCCTTGATTCTTGCCGTGCATTTACATGCCTTAGAGACAAAGGTGATGGTCTTGGTGGCTTGAACAAATATTATACAAAAGTAGTTATCCATAGGGTAAAACATAATGTAGTTTATTAGGTAGTGGGATTTACTTGATTTAATTTTGATTATGCATGTATATATATTCGGTTAGCATTGTTGTTGGGTGAGTGTTTTTATAATTTTTGGGTATTGGGTATAATGGTGGGTATTTGTTGAAGTATAGATGGGTTAATGGTGCGTATGCATGCAAAGATGTAATTTATCGTAAAACGTAACCGTTTTACGTAACGAATAAAAATAAAAAGTGAGAAGTTATAAATTATTTTGGTAAAAATAGTAAAACACTTGTTTGATGTAAACTTTTATTTGTTTGATGCCCGTTTACGTTGATTGTTGACTTTTAGTTTACGCGATTTAACTAGACGTTGAAAAAATAAAAGTGAGCGCGTAAAAGTTTAAAATAATTAGTTGAATATTTATTGACGTAAAGGACGCGAAAATGTGAATTGTTACACCCCAATCTGAGCTCCAGTTGAAGAAGTTGTAGCCCCATGAGTTTTGCACCTGCTCCCCAAAATTCAGCCTCTAACTACTTATAGAACTCCGAAAAATCCATTTTTAGTGGAGGTTACTCCAGCAGCTCCGAATTTGACTTTATGCCTTTATCTTTTACGCCATTCGAATCCACTCATCGGTTATGTAACATTTCTCAATTTCAGGTCATTTTACGACTCCTATTATTCTTCACTATTTATTTTAGTCCGATACGTGTTTACTTTTAATTTAACTTTTAAGCTAAATTGCGTAGACTATAAATAATCATTTGACGTAAACGGTCACCAAATAAATTAAGGTTTACGTCAAGCAAGTGTTATATAATTATTAAAAAGATAATTATTGACCTTGCGCATTTTTTTTATAGTCACGTAAAAGGCTTACGTTTCACAATAAAATAAGTTTAGACACACTCTGGAAATACCTAGACTCAAACCAATAACCACTTTCAATCGTTAAACACAAAAATTATTAAATTCTTGTGTTAATATGTCACTTTGACCGAATATGGGTAAGCAAAACCCCTAAACTATTGTCCACTTTTTGGTTTACGCATCTAGAAATCTTTTACTATTTCCTATGTAATGAAACTCCTTTTCGAAAATAGCACAAATGGTCAGGGTGACGGTAGCCACAATTTTGGCACTAGAACTAGAGGAAGTACACGCACTCCGCGTGAGTGTATGTACAAAGATTTTCTGAATTGTCAGCCCCTTACTTTTAAGGGTACTGAAGGAGTGGTTGTTTTGCCCAATGGTTTGTGAAGGATGGATCAAATTTTCCCACGATTAGCAAGTTGCCTATAGAGAACCAAGTTAAGTTCGCTACTTGCACTTTCCTTAGAAATGCGCTAACATAGTGGAACTCCTACATGAAGGCTATGAAACAGATGTTGCTTATGCATCGCGACAATTGAAGATTCACGAGAAAAATTATACTACTCATGATTTGGAAACTGGGTTTGCAGTATTGCAGTAGTTGCTGTTGTGTTTTGCTTATAAATCTGGAGGACATTATCTGGTATGGAACCAAGTGCACTGTGGTTTCCCCAAACCCAAAAAAAGTTACAAACACATTCTCAATCAAATGGAGTGGAACATTGATGACAGTCTGTTTGGTGTGGTTAGAGTTGCTCAGTGCTCTGACTGCGGAAATTTCGTTAACACCCGGGGAGGGCAAATGCTTAGTGGCTGATGCCTTAATCTGTCAAGAACAGATTGAGCCATGACGAGTTCGAGCCTTAGTCATGACTATTAGTTTGAATCTTCCCAAACAAATTTTGGAAGCTCAAATGGAAGCACAGAAAACGGAGTGAAGTACATTAAGATATGAAGACGTAGGATGTATTGATCAGGAAGGGAGTTATTACCGAAGGAAAGGTTTGGATCCCGCTGCCGGACGGGAACCCCTTTATCGCTAATAAATGGGTGGAAGGTTGCGTTTTGCCATTTGTGGAGAGTTGTTTAGGAGAGAGTTCGGGAGCCTGTTTTTTGTTTGTTGTTGGCCATGTGCTTTATGGTGATTTATTTGATTTTTCTATGGTGATGGATGTATGGATCGTGATCATGCAACGGAACGACGGATGTGCATCATAGGCACGAGATAGAACAATAAAAAGTTCTACCGACGCACGAAAGGCAGAGTATATAATAAAGTTTTTCCCACAATATCAAATTTCGCTGGGTCCATTCCGGGGGGTTTGGTGGGCCGGACAAACTGGGTGGCCGACTCACCATTTTTCACACTTCACACTATAATCTCAATAATGGTGAATCGAAGAATGGGTATTTTGCGGGAGGGGGTAGGGAGGGTGGGTGGGCGTGTTAGGAACAGAGTAGGGGTGCGGGCAGAGTGTGGTTTAATTTTTAAAAAAAAGCTTTTTAATGATAAAAAACAAGCTTATTTTCATAGTGAAAAAGAGAAAAAAGCTACTTATTATATTTGATACTTTAGTTTTTTATTACTAGGTGCAATTTATGTTGTGGGCCCCAAAATATGTGGCCCACCAAATTCCCACCCCCAACCACCCCAATAGTAACCCCCCCCACGGCCTTGGTGGGCCCAATATGAAGGCCCGACACGCCCGGACGCCCACCGACCCCCGGACGCGGCCCCCCCGACCCGGCAGACACATCCCAGACATCGCACCCCTTTATCCCACCTTGCCCACCTCATGTTAGCAACCTTGTCAGCAAATGTTTGACGTGTGCTTTTACGTTTGTGTGCTAGGTGTTTTTAAGTAGTTTTTGTCAAAGTCTTGAACATCAATGAAACGGATCGGGGGGTTATTGGTTTACAACCAAGATACCCCAATGGAAAGTTGGGGACAATTGGATAGTGGGATTGCGACAAATACACTATGGATATTTTGTCACCAAAGCTTCCCAAAGTCCGACACAAGGTCACATGACAAATTTGGGGTGATTGTTGACCGAATCACGAAGGTCTGCCCATCTGCTTCCCATATACGGGGAATATGACCCCATGGAGATAAGAAGTTGGCTAACGGATATGTACCTCCTAAAGGTGGTAGATTAGTTCAACATGACATTGTGATCATGTTATTTTATACCCCGTTTTGTCTCGTCATTTGTGATCTGTGAACCCTTTGATTCTCATCAAATTTTTGGAAGTTACTCCAAAAGGCATAAATTTTAGGGGGGTACTAGCTTTGGGATTGTTGGATCATGTCACAACCCCTGATCATCCAAGAGTGCGGATAATAGGGACAAACCACAAGGGATGAATTGGAGGAACTCCTATTTCAAACAATCGAGGATATGCTCCTGTGACTTGCGTGATCGACTTTGGAAATGCTGGATTAAGCATTGGATTATTTTGGTGAGTGGATAGGCGGATTTAATGGATTTACCAAATTTCTGGGGGGTTGTGGATGGGAATTTTAATTAATTGGATTATTTAATAATTTATTATTATATATTAGGGATTTGGGGATTATTATGCATTTAGATTTTTGGGGATTACGCATTTGCCACTTGTCGTGGGATTAATATTAAATTGTTGGGGATATTAAATTAATTAATTCGATTAGATTTATTATATTAATTGGTGGATTAAGAATATATCTTAGTTTGCCAATGAATTAATTTAAAGCATTTTTTTTTTTTTATTTGCCCACATTGTCCCACTTGTCGAGAGCGAAGTTTTCATACAAACCTAAATAGTTATTAGGTGTGTTTTTCATACAACAATTAGTTATTACGATAGCATTAAGGTTCTTTGCACCCATATTTGATTTACATTTGAGCACTGTACGGGATCGAGAAAAAAAAAAAAAAGATCTTTCGGAAAAAAAGTGTGTCATTCACATGTGGAGTGTGAATCGAGTCGGCGAAAGTGTTCATTCACATGACGTGTCATTGAATAAGATGTTATCGAAAATATAAAAAAGTAGAAATAGGTCATTCAACATGTTTGGCTGTTGGGTCCTTGGCTTCCCTGAGGTCGGAAGAAGCTCAACTACCTGGTTTAGATTAGATTTAGTCCAAGAGAATACGATCCGAGAACCTGTGGAGAAGATTCATTCAGATCAAGCAATGGATTCAAGTCCGCTTCTGTGAACCGACAAAAGAGTTATGTGAATTCTAGCGTAAGCGTATGAAGTTCCAAGTTCGGGATAGGGTTATTCTCAAGGTTTTCACCTTGGAAGGAAGAGGCGTTGCGTTTTTGGCAAACGGGGGGGCGGAAGTTAAACCCTAGATAGATTGGACCTTTCACAGTACTGAAAAGGTTGGGATCCGTTGTGTCTTTTTGAAGGTCGTTCTCATATCTTGTGATATTGATCTATGCATGTAACGCGCCCGGGATACTTCTATTCCTGCTGGCGATCCACTTTGGGGGTGTTGTTGTTACAGATTGGCTATCAGAGCCAAGGTTATAGAGAACCAGGTCAAATGTTTTACTTGGACTATAACCGTTTTCAAACATTACATCATACAAAGGGATTTTCAAGGGACATTCATTCACTCATTCATTCATACATTACTTGTTGCATTAGTTGAGTAGACTAGATGCTGCATGGTTCACGTACATGTTTATAATATATATTAATTATATTTTAATTAGTCTTATATATGTACAAATGTTAAAACTCTGTTTGCGTGTTACAGATTCAGTCATTGTATTCTGCATCATCTGTCGTTACCTTACACATCTGTTACATCCTCGATTTGAGCCTAAGGCGGGTATTTTTGGGGGAGGCTACGAGGATTGTCAGACGAAGGTTGTCCACGGAGTCATCAGATATACGGATACGATGGACTCCTTTATGCCGCCGGTAGCCCTGCATCTCCCAAACTATGTTGCCAGATCTTGAGCCACCCACCTTCCCCCGTCGAGTGGTACCGTACATACCTGAGCTAAGTATCCCCGAGTACTTATTGCCATCCACGAGAGGCACCCGATGAAGGTTCAGCCTCTACTGGGTGACAACGCCTCCCGTAGCCTAAAACTAGGCTATGAGGCGGAATTCGATCTGGAGGAGGACTCCGTGGTGGATCATGTGATTCTCCATGCCGGCATGGACGGGGATGGATGATGACGAGCCCTCCGATGATGATGATGATGATGACACAGGGGATGAGGATAAGGAGCCCTTTGAGGACAAGGAGGATGACGAGGAGGAGGAGGAGCACTAGCTCCGGCCGGCTCTTCTGCTGTACCTATTACTGACCCTGTTCCTTCAACCGAGGATACAGAGGCATTAGAGACTGATGAGGCTTTGCCCTAACACTGTTACATCACCCAGGGACGGCACACATACTAGGATGTTCGTAGGACCTCAGACACTGTACTACCATTTGTCCCTTCTTGTGCGGAGGTCGGGAGACTTCTTGTCTTACCCATTCCACCACCATCTCCACTTACTCCACTATCATCTTTACTACCTCAGATTCCCTCACCACCACCACCACCACCTCCACCATCATTACTACATTTACCACCACCTGTACCCACATCATTACCATTACTGTTATCTCTACTACCACCCTTACCAACCTTACTATTCATACCACCAGTCGACCGTAGGGAGGACACTCCCAAGGCCGACCTACCACATTGTAAGAGGATATGTCTGACTGCTCCCGCATCGAGGTATGAGGTGGGAGAGAGTTCGACGGCTGCCCCTAAACCTACAGGAGATCATGGAGCGGATTATGGGTTTATTGGCACTATGGATGCCGAGGTTTTATATGACAGTGGAAATCCGAGAGAGTGCTCGGCTACTATGGCATTAGGGATGTTTGGGTAAACCCGGCAGAGGCTGTAGAGGAGATGGCATCGACGACCCTCGAGGGGGTCAATGATAGGGTGACCGAGCTCGCTGCTGTGCAGGAGCAGGACATTCAGGATATTTATGCTGTGATTGAGGACACTCAGGGCAGGCAGACTCAGATATATCAGAGGGTTGACATATTAGCCGAGGATAGACTGTTTCACTATAAGACTGCACGACTGTTAGACCAGGAGGCCCTAGTTTCCTAAGAGGCTTGGGCACATTCCATTGGGTTGAGTATGACAGTTCTTCATGAGCTGCAAGCATATAGGACTCATACCCAGATGCAGGATTACCGCATTGCCTCACAGGAATCACTGATGGCGACATTGATTGCACATGTTTCGGCACTACAAGGACAGTTGTCAACAGCATTAGAACAGATTCAGGCACTTCAGACTAGAGACTAGACTCATGCAGGTGATCGCGAGGGCGCTGGTAGTTCTGCCTAGATTTACATTTTTCATGTTAGATTCATAGTTGTCATTTTGTTAGCCGGCTAAGTGTTATGGGTTTGTACCCAGCTAGCACGGCAGTAGGATTTGTACTTTTCAATTATTGTATCAGATAATCATGTATGTTCTTCCCAGTTATATGTGATATGTTATATTATGTCATGTCGATCTCAATTCTGTTATGTGTCGTGATCCCAGTTATGTTATATAATCACTGTGTGATGTGATCTTGTTATATATATTGCACCCATGTCATGTTGTGATGTTTATGAAAGCTCACGTGTTTTATATTGTTGTGATTTAGAACAATATGCCACCAAAAAGAACCTCTACTGTTGCAAGGGCTGCTGCTACCACTGTAGCGGCTGCTGCCCTAATGACAGCTGCTGCTGTTGAGCAATTGATAGAAGCAAGAGTGTCTGTAGCACTTGCTAATCATGAAACTCTTTGAAATAGCATAAATGGTCATGGTGACGGTAGCCACAATTCTGGCACTGGAACTAGAGGAAGTACACGCACTCCGCGTGAGTGTATGTACAAAGATTTTCTAAATTGGCAGCCCCTTTCTTTTAAGGGTACTGAAGGAGTGGTTGTTTTAGCAGAATGGTTTGAAAGGATGGAATCAGTTTTCCACATTATCAACTGTACTATAGAGAACCAAGTTAAGTTCGCTACTTGCACTTTCCTTAGAAATGCGCTAACATGGTGGAACTCCTACATGAAGGCTGTTAACGAGAAAAATTATACTACTCATGATTTGGAACTTGGTGCAGTAGTGTTTGCTCTAAAAATCTGGAGACATTATCTGTATGGAACCAAGTGCACTGTGTTTACCGACCACAAAAGTCTACAACACATTCTCAATCAAAAGGAGTTGAACATGAGACAACGTCGTTGGTTAGAGTTGCTCAGTGATTACGACTGCAAAATTCGTTATCACCCGGGGAGGGCGAACGTAGTGGCTGATGCCTTAAGCCGTCAAGAACAGATTGAGCCATGACGAGTTCGAGCCTTAGTCATGACTATTGGTTTGAATCTTCCCAAACAAATTTTGGAAGCTCAAATGGAAGCACAGAAACCAGAGAACATCAAGAATGAAGACGTAGGAGGTATGATCAGGAAGGATATACCGAAGGAAAGGTTGGAACCCCGTGCCGACGGAACCCTATGCTTAAATGGTAGGAGTTGGTTGCCATGTTATGGTGATTTAAGGATCGTGATCATGCACGAGTCCCACAAATCAAAATACTCTGTCCATCCGGGTTCCGACAAAATGTATCAAGACATGAAAAAGCTATACTGGTGGCCCAATATGAAGGCCGACATCGCCACCTATGTTAGCAAATGTTTGACGTGTGCTAGGGTCAAAGCTGAACATCAAAGACGATCGGGATTATTGGTACAACCCAAGATACCCCAATGGAAGTGGGACAATATCACTATGGATTTTGTCACAAAGCTTCCCAAGTCGACACAAGGTCATGACACCATTTGGGTGATTGTTGACCGACTCACGAAGTCTGCAATCTTCATACCCATGAGGGAAAATGACCCCATGGAGAAGTTGGCAAGGATGTACCTAAAGGAGGTAGTCACAAGACATGGAATACCTGTCTCGATCATTTATGATCATGACCCTAGATTCTCATCAAATTTTTGGAAGTTACTCCAAAAGGCATTGGGTACTAGCTTGGATATGAGCACAACCTATCATCCAGAGACGGACGGACAAAGCGAGAGGACTATTCAAACAATCGAGGATATGCTACGTGCTTGCGTGATCGACTTTGGAAATGGCTGGATTAAGCATTTGCCACTAGTCGAGTTTTCATACAACAATAGTTATTACGCTAGCATTAAGGTTGCACCATTTGAAGCACTGTACGGTCAAAAGTGTCATTTACCTGTTTGTTGGTCCGAGGTCGGAGAAGCTCAACTCACCGGTCTAGATTTAGTCCAAGAAACGACCGAGAAGATCATTCAGATCAAGCAAGGGATTCAAGCCGCTCGTGACCGACAAAAGAGTTATGCCGAATTAAAGCGTAAGCCGATGGAGTTCCAAGTTAGGGATAGGGTTATTCTCAAGGTTTCACCTTGGAAGGGAGTCGTGCGTTTTGGCAAACGGGGGAAGTTAAACCCTAGATATGTTGGACCTTTCAAAGTACTGAAAAGGTTGGATCCGTTGTGCTTTTTGAGGTCGTTCTCATATCTTGTGCTATTGATCTATGATGTAACGCTCCCGGATACTCATATTCCGCTGCGATCCAATTTGGGGGTGTTACAGATTGGTATCAGAGCCAAGGTTATAGAGAACCAGGTCAAATGTTTTACTTGGACTATAACCGTTTTCACAAACATTGCATCATACAAAAGTTTTTCACTGACATACATACACAATTTGTTTGCATTGACTGCTTACATGATTTATATAGGTGTTTATATTATATTAAGTATATTACTATACTTGTCTTATACATTATACTTATATAAGTTAATTTTATTGTTACAGCAGTTATGTCTTCATCCACGGTCACCTACATGTCTATATCTTCCAATTCTGACTTGCCACCATG